>CAUYNB010057905.1:0-88646 GCA_963574225.1 Lagothrix lagotricha
GCTGGTGTGTCAGTGCCACCTCCAGCATGTGCACACCTGGCCAGGTTGCGACAGTGTCCAGACTCAGCTACAACTTTGCTCCACACTGGAGCTGGCACTGGAAGCAGGGAGAGGCCAGTGAGCAGGAACAGGCACTACTGAGACTGCAGGGGCAGGGGTCTTCCTGGGTCCCCAGGAGTGCAGGGATGCCTGGGTCTGGCTCCAAGACCCAGGGTGGCTGCAGCTGCACCCATGAGTGTGGGCTCCCACCCTGCTAACTTGGTAGGGTATGAGGCGGTCGCTGGTGATCACCTGTTCCCAGTCCCTGCCAGTTCTGCAGAGCATGCAGCCCCAGCCATACCTCTCCTTCTATAACTGTTGTCGTTTCAGTGGTTGCAACAGATTGGCTGCCACTGCCATCACGAGCGTGTATTTGGGAGAGGGACAGCATCATCTACTATGTATATGTATATGTGTATGTATATGTATATGTATATGTGTAGGTATATGTATAGCTACACTATATATACATCTACACTATATAGCTACACTGTATATGTATTATATTCACAAGAGGAGTTTTATGGTAAAAAGTATCAAACAAAAGAAAAACAGAATATCCAAGATAGAATAGATTTTGTTCAATAACATACCTTTATACTGTAAATAAAATCACAGAAATTAGTAATAATTGTTTTGAGAGAACTATAAATTATTTTTACCAAATAACAATAGCTAAAATACCAGCATAGTATAATATTTATTATGTCTCAGAAACTGAGTGCTTTATCTGATCATCTCATCTCACAAACACCCTATAATGTGTGAACTGTAATTAGTCCTACAGAAAAGAGAATGAAGATTCAGGAACACACAAGATCTTCTACCTACCCCTACTATATGGCTTGTGCCATGTAAACGTTTATTTAAAAGAACATTTTTTTAAATACATAAAAGTAAACTATCATAGAGCACATTTAGCAAGAAGAAATGGTGGTGCCGAGAACTAGAGATGGAATCTAAATTCCATGTAACACTCCTTATCTCTCTTAGTTACCTCAACCTGCCATAACAAAATAACCAGAGGCTAGATGGCTTATGACAGAAATGTCCTCATCGTTCTGGAGGACAGAGGCCCCAAATCAAGGTGTTGGCCAATACAGCTCCAGGTGAGGCCACTCTTCCTGGCTTATATCCAGCTTCCATCTAGCAATGTCCTCACGTGGCCTTTCTTCTGTGTACACTGGGAGAGAGAGAGAGAGTGCCATGTCTCTGTCTAGTCTTACAGAGAGCAGACCTGTGAGATTAACAGCCACTTTTATGACCTCGTTTAACTATAATTACCTCCCTAAAAACTCAGTTTCCAAATACAGTCACATTTTGGGTTACAGCTTCAATGTACAAATTTGTGGGAAGGAGAGCACAATTCAGTCTATATCACTCTCCAAGTATCTAAGGTTTACAGAAAATAGGAGGGGATGTTGAGCTTTTGTCTTGTAAAGAATGCCTGTAAACTTCTCTGAAGAAATAAGCATTGGTATAGGTATTTTTAAAGGATATATAACACAGAAGTTCACAATGGACTGTTCCTTTGTAGATTTGCTGAAAATACAGATATGTTCCCCACAGAGTAATTTTTTACTGTGTCCATCAGGAAGTTATAATTTTAGGAAGCTAAGCGATTTTGATTCAGGTATGAGAGAGAGGATCTGTAACTTCCATATCAAATCTTGAGAGTTATAAGAAATATATTTTTACTCATACTACAAAATAGGATGTACAAAGTGAAGTCAAATTTTATTCATTACAGTTATAGATAAATGATTATATTATTTTGTAGCACTAGAGGAAAACTAAGAATATTAATTCAAACTATTAATGGTGTCCATTAGCTATATTTTAAGTTTTAATTTCTTCTTCTTTAATCTCATATCATGCTTCTGAGAAAGTCAAAATCAAAATAATCATCATGTCATTTATCACTGAGAACCTGAAGAGCAGAAATTAGTATTATAACAGAAGTCACTATTTCCTGAAAGATCATTATTTTTTCTATATTAATTTACAAAACCTAATACTTGTTGTGCATCAAACATTACCTGTGACAATATTTTGTCTAACTGATTTAGCAAATGTTAACCAACTATTAACTACCAGTTATGTACACTCACGTGCATATTCTCTCCTGTAATGTACTTGGCTTTTGTTGAATAAAGTGATGGAGTTTTTCCTCCAATATTTGCATCTTGAAGAAAAAATTTAAAAACAGTGGAAGAAGTCACTGATATTTACTAAGCATATATTTTGAGCCACATACAATACTTTTATATTTATAGCAACTCAATTCATCTTAGCTAAAAAAATTCTACAACATAGGCTATATTATTATCCCCATTTCACAGATGCAAAGCCATGCCTTAGGGAAATTGAATAACTTGCCTTGAAACCTCAATAGTAAGGATTTGAACAATAACATTTTTATTCAGGAATCCAAGTTTTTAACCACTATACATTAAAATCCCTGAAGCTTTAAAAACTATATTAATGAGATGACTTATAGTCATAGTTACTTTTTTCTGAGTGGCTGTTATTAATTTTATTACAACTCTTGGTTGGGAGCAAACCTTATTTCAATTGTTATTTATAAGACAAATAGAAAAAAAGCAAGTTTCTTTTTCTTGCACAGATAACCATTATAATTATATATAAGCATATCAATTTTATGGAATTTGGATAAAAATTTGAATAGTAGTGAAGAATGTCAAAAATTATTATGTGTCAAATTCTGATTCATTTATAGACCGTTTTAATGGAGCCTGGGATAACCATTTTTATGGAGCTTGGGATCACAAGGCTTCGTATTGGGTGGTTAACAACTACTTAATTTACATACAAGACTTAAAGCATTACCACAATGTCTTCCTCAATGTTCAGTGGTGGCAGAGATGCTGATAATGATGATGATGACATAACAAGTAGCTAGTGCTGGCCACATAGTCTGATGAATGTAGAAACATCTATCAAGAAGCTACCCTAAATCTGTATTTCCCATTGGATGGTCTCAACTAGTGTCCTTGATTTTCTACAACGCTTTCCATGAACAAATATCTGTCTAATTTAAACAATACGACTAACAATTCGACAAAGATTATGATTGACAGTTACATTTTTGATTCCCTGGAAACCACTTTAAATATTTAAGTCAATCTCATCAGTATAAATTAATGAGAAAAAAATACAACTCAAGTGATAGAAGTAAGGAAGAAATCATCCTATTGTCAAATCACTGTCACAAGGCAAAAGTGTATCACTATATGCAGAATTTGTTTTGGATGTAATATAAGAGTTTTAAACTTAATTTTTGCTCTGTTTTGGGCTATCATACTCAAGTTTGTAGCTACATTTTAAAATAACAGAGACTGAAAAAGGATATGATCAATTTAACTAAAAATGGTACTATTCTTTGAGGTTGAATTGTACAAATCTTAGGAATTTATGCTTAATCTTTTCAGTGTGCACTGAAAATCAAAATGAGTAATGCCAAATAAAAAATGAATTAATATTTCAGAATGAAGTCAGCTATATATTTATGTTTATCTAGTATTATTCTTCATTGATACCAAGATATCATTCTTGACGTTGGAGACACAGGAATGAAAAACATGTAAAAGTTCTCTGCTGCTTGTATTCTAGTGAGGGAGATAGACATTAAACATAAGAAATCTCAAATAGTGATAAGTGCTATGCACAAAACAAACAAGTTACTACTGTAAAAACTGGTTGGGGAGGAGGTTCTGTTCATACAATAATCACCCAAGGTATCTCTTTAAAAAGGACATTTGAGATGAGATCTAAATTAAAAAAAAAATAGGCATGTGATTATGAGGTGAACATTTCAGGCAGGAGAAAAAATCCCTGAGAGCAAAGTGACCATAGCATGGGTGTGGAATAGATAAAACCTAGAGTGGTTGGAACAGAGAGGAGAAGAGTGCATGGGATGAGCTGAAAGACATAAACATGTAATATGAAGCCATGGTAGCATTTTTAAAAAAGTTGATGTAAATTAATCTATCACTGAGAAAAAACATATTTTGACTCCTGTGATGGAAACAATGGCCTGGCAAAGATTCTGGAGCACAAACAGTGAGCTTTAGGCCCGCTCTGTGCAATAAAAATGAAGCCATTCAAATTTAGATTTAAGTACGTTAAAATTAAATCAAATTTGAAATTCAAAATCTCAGGCATGCTAATCACGTTTCAAGTTCTCAATGACCACATGTAGTTAGTGGGATAACAAAGATAAAGAACATTTTCATCATTGTTGCCATTCTTTGTGGACAATAGATAACAGTGTTGGCAAGGAAAATGGAGAAGGATTGATGAATTTGCAATAGGGTTTAAAGATAGAATTCACATATGTCTATGCACATACCCATTGCTAAAATTAAATGTAGAAAGAACTTTTCTTACATGGTAATATTTGGTAATGTCCAACAGTCAATCGTGAAAAAGAAAAATACAATTGTATCCATGACTCAAGAATAAACATCATTCAAGTTATCAGGAGTAGAAAGACATCAATGTAAAATTACAAAAGATTATTTTATGTCTAAAGAGACCTAAAAGCCCATAGACTTTTGAGTGATTTGCCCAAGCATTACATTGTCAAGCACAGAATTTGAGAGCAGAAAGGAAAGCCCTCCTAGGTCTTGTTCAATGCTGTCTCAGTAATACAGCTCTGTTAGTTACGTAACCTGGTTTCCAATCACCAGCCTACTCTCCTCAAAGACACAAATACCTCATTCCTGTGTCGCTGCACTATCTCATATTTAACATCTGATAGATGCCCAGAAAATATTTAGTTTTGTGAGTATTTGAATTCCAATGATAGAACAAAGAAAGAAGAATCAACTAAACGGTTTTTTAAAAAATGTTTGTGTAAAGTTTATAACGGGTGGCAGGAAATGGATAGTGAATAAAATTAAATTAGTTTACACATATAACATCTATTTTTGCTTCTTTTACTGAAAAATATGGAGTTTATAACATATGCATAATAAAGTATATAACAATATCACAAGGTCAGTTGGAAAGGAATGAAAATATACTATTGTTAATATCTGTTTTTAGAAAAGTATTATTAAGAGAAAATGACATATGTTCTGATTAGATTAACTAGACTTCATACCTCCCCAAAACACACATGCATTTTGGCCATAAATTGAAAGTAATACAGCATAAATGTAAAGATGCATATAACTACAGACATTGCAAAAACATTGTCCAATTAATCATATATACCTTCTGAATACACCAGACATGTCACCAGGTTTAGAATAATCGGTAACATATCATGATGTGATGGGTAATTTTATATGACATCTTAGTGGTTTATGGTACCCATTAGTTTTGTCAAACACCAAAAATGTTTGTTGCTTTTTTCAAAACGGTCTAGATGTGACTGTGAAAATATTTTTCAATGTGATTAACTTTCTAAATCAATGGACTTTGAGTAAAGCAGATTATTCTCCATAACATCAGTGAGTCTCATCCAAAAAGTTGAAGGCCTTAGAACAAGGACCAAGGCTGCTCAAAGAAGGAATTCTCAAGACTGCAACACGGAAACTCCACTTGAGTTTTCAGCCTACTGCACTGCAGAATTCAGTGCCAGAACTGAATAATCAATCCATACTTGAATTTCCACCCTGCTATCCTGCCCTACAGATTTGGGCTTGCACACTCCCACAATTTTATAAGCATGTTCCTTAAAAGAAATCTCTCTCTCTTTTCTGTCTCTCTGTATCTCTCTCTACCACTACCTGTACTACTACAATCTAGGTCCAAGCTACCATAGTCTTTAATCTGTATTACTGCCGTGTATGCATGTATGTATGTGTCTATCCACATGCAGATGCACACACATGCATGTATGCATACATGCACGTGTGTGTGTGTGTGTGTGTGTGTGCGTGCAGGTATCCATGAGAGATTGACTCCAGAAACCCCCGACCTCCAGTACACCAAAAGTTGCAGATGCTCAAGTCCCTTATATAAATGGCATAATATTTGCACATAGCCTATGTACAAACTCCCATACATTTTAAATCACCTCTAGATTACTTATAACACCTAATACAAATGTAAATGCTATTCAAACCATTGTTATACTGTATTATTTAGGGAATATTAATGAGAAAGAAGTCTTTTTTTTTAATATGACCCTGCATATCCATTGGTTCTGCCTCCTCAGATTGAACCAATCATGGATTTCTTTTGCAAATACAAAGTGTGACTATACACATATACTATTGGTAATGTTTCTCTGGAAATTCTGACTAATACACATGTTTTACATTCCCAGTTAATTGTAATCACCAAAATACCTTGATTTCAGTCCTGGAGACCTGCCTATGTAAAGTTAGTGATTGTATTTCCGTACATAATATTAGTAATAATAAGTACTATGTTTCCCAATCAATGGAGATAATAAACATTAGTCCCTAACATCAATGAGTTACTGTAAAGATAAATGAGAAAACATTAGAAATTTGTTCTGAAGTCTCCAGAGGAAAATGATTCTATATAAATAGAAAGTATTATCTCATTATTCAAATAATATAAATTATTTAATACTTCATACCGATAAAAATCAAGTGACTCCATAGTTTACTATGAAACTGCATTGGTAGGAAAAGCAAGCTTAGAACTTGAATATTCTGAATTTTCTGTTTGCAATATTTAGATGGCTTTAAGGAATGTGACTTGGGATATTTATTATTTTTACTGTGTACTGTGAATCTTAAAAATAAGATAAATATTCTAGGCATGGTGGCTCACACTTACCAATATAATCCCACATTTTGGGATGCCAAAGTAGGAAGATTGCTTAAAGCCAGGAGTTCAAGACCAGCGTGGGTAACATAGCCAGATATCATCTCTACAAAGGAAACAAAATAGCTGGGCATGGTGGTGTGCATCTGTAGTCCCAGATACTTGGGAGGTTAAAGCAGGAAGGTCACTTGAGCCCAGGAGGTGGAGGATACAGTAAACTATGTTCACACCACTGCACTCTAGTGGGGGTAACAGAGTGATACCCTGTCTCTAAAAAATTAAAAATGAAAAATAAATAATAAATATTTAAAAATAAGTAAAATCGTGAAGGCACAATGATGGCTAAACATGTTAATTAAGGCAATTTAGAATTGGGATGAGTTACCAGCTTAATAATGGTAAGCAACTATTGTTCCCTATGTACCTAAAGGACAGAATTAAATTCTACCCTGTTAATTAACTTACATCAGTATCAGGACTTTGTTTTCCAGAAAATGAGTGTTATTCACCCAATAAATCATGTTCTTATCCACATGTAGTTTTTTATTGTAGGCATTTAACAGAACCACTAAAATTTTTTTATGCTTGTAAGCCAATAATTGCAGGTTGCAAATAAAGATACATGCATATACATAAACTTAGTGAAAGGATATAAAAGAATTAACTTACATAGAAACAAGTACAATATAATAAAAATAACATAAAATGTTTCCATTCTCCTCATAGTCATAGGATAAACAAAATGGTGAAGACATATTCAGCACATTTTTATCATTTGATTAGAAAGTTGAAATGGCAAATTTCTAATAGTATAATGTCTGCCAACGAAATATTTTCACTATCTGCTAGGATAGAAAAAAGAAAGACAAATTTAAAGTACATAATAACATAAATAACTACAGTATCAAAGATGGCTTCAGTTCTGTTTTTTTTTTTTTCCCCAAAGCAAAAGATACTGGAGAAATACTACATCCCTACTATTAATAGAATGCACTATGGGAATTACAATTGATAAATCAGGGGTGAATATCACACGTAAACAACAATTATTTTGGACTAATATATTAATGTGAAAAACAGATTATTCTGAAATGAAATTAATATTAAATATTTGGTGCTAAAGAAATAACCATGAATGACATTTCAATGATGAAATAAAGTGCCTAAACAAAAGAGATCATGAAGAGTACTGGGTAAAACCTTAGTTTCAAAAGAGCACAGTTAGTGGGAATAGATGGTGATGTTGGAAATGGTCTGTACCCTCCATGATAGAGTCATCTGACAGACGGGCCAAGTGAAGCCAAGATAATTAAAGAGGGAAATAACATTTGTGCCAAATCCATCTTCAACGTTGTCAATATGGATACTAAAATGACCTAAGATTAATAGGCTGCATGATTCCAGAGAGAGTTCAGAAAGAAAATCTATAAATTCATTAAGAAAACTTGTGGTTTCTCAAAAAGGTTTACAAATTAAGTGTTGCTAAAGTTTTATGCTAAGAGCAGATAGATACATAGAAAGAGACAAAATTGAGATGTTTTGATTTTGTAGCAGAATACATTTTTAAAACATTTAGCTCTAATTTTCTCAGACTAAAACAAATTTTCACTATGTAAGTTAGGGATATAACAAGATTTATGAAGTCCCAAATAGGATTCTAATTGCATAGTAGCCTTATTATCCAAGTTAATGTAAGCCATTTTTAGAATGTTTAATTTACCACTGACTCTGCAGTGTTGCTGGTAATTATTCATTGGTACAGTATTTTATTATACTATAAGAAACTCAACCAAAAATATATGTCAATATACAGAAATTTTTAGAATTTATGGATTTATACATTTGAGGATGTACTCTAATGCACAAATATATCAAAAAATATCAAATAAAAGTATGTATTTCAGGAAATGGCATATCTCTTTTTTTCTAATACATTTAGAAATATTATTTCTGTATCTCTAATTTTCTTTAGCAACAGTATTAATATATTTCAACTAGAAGTGACATAGAAATGGGTTATTCTAAACCTGTAACTATAGATTTTTAAAAACTAAGGTGCAACTACATAAAGTAAATTTACTCAAATTCTCACCAATTTTTAGTACATAAAAAGTTCAGTATTAGATTCCAAATCATGGAATTTCATCACAGTTTCTTTAGGTTTTAAAAACGCTGTCACTTCATAAATTAAGGAGATATTTCCTTCACTTCAAATGTAGCCAATGTGCTCAGTAGCTGTGTAACAATGAGTGAAAAAATTTACTTCTCTGACCCCCAATCATTTACCTGTAAAATGAGAATGATTATAGTACATAATCCAGGTGGTTACTGTAGAAAGCTCTGAGCAGCATGCCTGGTACATGCTAGTGCTCATTTCTTATTAGGCATGGTCATCATCATTAATATCATCAACTTCTCCTGGTAAATGGCCACAAAACCAATATTTGTTGATTGTTGGGTGAAAACAAGAGAAGTGACTTTGGACTATACAAAAAAGTGGGGGGGGATGCTTTTTAAAAAGTCCACATATGATTGAATAAAATCCCCTAGCTTTTTGAAGAAAAATCCCCTAGCTAATCTGCTTTCATAAATTATTATTTTCCTATTTTTAATCTTTCTTGAAAAGCTTATTTATATTTATTTAAATATGTAACTTTAAAATAACTGCAGTTTCTGATGGTTTATATTCTTTTATGTCTTCACTGAATTTTTGTTTTGTTTTGTTTTGTTTGTTTTGTTGTTTTGAGACGGAGTCTCACTCTGTTAATGGCTGGAGTGCAGTGGCATGATCTCTGCTCACTGCAACCTCCGCCTCCCTGGTTCAAGGGATCTCCTGCCTCAGCCTCCTGAGTAGCTGGGACGACAGGCACACGCCACCATGCCCAGCTAAGTTTTGTATTATGAGTAGAGACGGGGTTTCACTATGTTGGCCAGGATGGTCTCGATCTCTTGATCTCTTGATCCACCCACGTTGGCCTCCCAAATTGCTGTAATTACAGGGGTGAGCCACTGCACAGGGCCTCTTCACTGAATCTTGAATTCAATGTTTCAACCAATTAGTGGAGTAAAAAAATTAGCCATTCAGAAATTTACCTCAGAGGAAGTCTTCCTGTACCCTCTCTCTCTCTACTCCATGACATAAGATAATCTGTACTAACATCAGAACCCTTACACCTTGCCCCAAATTGGGGCAAAGACTTTAAAGAAAAATAGTCAAGTATTTTTGTATTTCTCTTCAGAATTACTCTCACTCATTTTATTTTCTTCCATGACAAAACAGAAGAGAAAACTATAGAATGTAGACAATCCAATTGAAAGGGAGAGTTAAGTTTACAATTAATATATTTTAAAAACACAAAAGATACTTTCTTCTCTTTATTCTCCCATTTGTTTTTCTGTTTCTGTGTTTTTTTTTAATTGTACTTTAGGTTCTGGGGTACATGAGCAGATCATGCAGGATTTTTGCATAGGTACATACATGGCAATGTGGTTTGCTGCCTCCATACCCTGTCACCTACATCTGGCATTTCTCCCCATGTTATCCCTCCCTGACCTCCCCACTACCCCACCAGCTGTCCCTCCCTTGGGCCCCCCCAACAGACCCCAGTATGTGATGCTCCCCTCCCTGTGTCCATGTGTTCTCATTGTTCAACACCCGCCTATGAGTGAGAACATGTGGTGTTTGATTTTCTGTTCTTGTGTCAGTTTGCTGAGACTTATGGTTTCCAGATTCATCCATGTCCCTTCAAAGGAAACAAATTCATCATTTTTATGGCTGCATAGTATTCCATGGTGTATATGTGTCACATTTTCCTTGTCCAGTCTATTGTTGACAGGCATTTGGGTTGGTTCCAGGTCTTTGCTATTGTAAACAGTGCTGCTGTGAACATATGTGTGCATGTGTCTTTATATTAGAGTGATTTTTAATCCTTTGGGTATATACCCAGTAATGGGATTGCTGGGTCAAATGGAATTTCTATTCCTAGGTCCTTGAGGAAGTGCCACACTGTCTTCCACAATGGTGGAACTAGTTTACACTCCCACTAACAGTGTAAAAGTGTTCCTATTTCTCCACACCCTCTCCAGCATCTGTTGTCTCCAGATTTTTTAATGATCGCCATTCTAACTGGTATGAGATGGTATCTCAATGTGGTTTTGATTTGTATTTCTCTAATGACCAGTGATGACAAGCATTTTTTTATATGTTTGTTGGCCTCATATATGTCTTCTTTTGAAAAGTATCTGTTCATATCCTTCGTCCATTTTTGGATGGGTTTGTTTGTTTTTTTCTTCTAATTCTGTTTTAGTTCTTTGTAGATTCTGGATATTAGCCCTTTGTTAGATGGGCAGATTGCAACAATCTTTTCCCATTCTGTTGGTTGCCAGTTCAGTCTGAGGATGGTTTCTTTTGCTGTGCAGAAGCTCTGAATTTTAATTACATCCCATTTGTCTATCTTGGCTTTTATTGCCATTGCTTTTTGTTCAGTTAGCCTCTGCTTGCTTGCGAGGAATGGAGGCATGAGGGATTATAAACAGATGCAAGAAGAATAACGCTTTTCTGGGGCCTCTCCTTTGGCCTTAAGAGAAGATGGAGCTCCACTTTGCCGTATCCTGATGAAGCAGTTGGCACTCTGTCCATATGGCCTCTAACAACAAATACAGTCTCAAAAGAGTAACTAGAATAAGGGAAACATCAGCGGCAAGTCTGGTTGATTAGCTACAATACCAAGATTTCCTTTATTTATTCAAGGAATATTTATTGAGTTCATATATGCATCAAACAGGATGCTAAATGCCAGGGATGCAACAGAGAATCCAGCATAAGTGGTCCCTGCCCTCAAGGAGCTTAGAAAGAGGGAATGAAAAAAACAAACCCTCAAAGGCATAAGAAGACAGCTTTGTGCTAGGTGCACGATAGAACTGATTTATTTAATCCTGCCACCTAACTGCTGTTTTCTACAGTTGAATAAGCAGAGAGGTGAACTAATGAGTTCAGTTCCATTTAGCTTATTCATTGACTTCATACTCCTTCAAATCCTTCCTTCAAGATCCTTGCAGGTTAAGTTAAAAGGACTTAACACTTTTGGGACTTAGTTTTCTCATCTCTATAGTAAGAAGACTGCAGATAATTATTTATAAGCTGTCTTCCAAATATAGTATTCTATTTCACCATGAGCAAATTCTAAGGACTCTTCTATATTTGAACTTCTTAAAATGTTTTTCCTCTCTTGGAATCTGGCTCTTTTATTTCCTGGTTTTCCTTTTTATTTCTTTTTTTTTTTTCCTTTTGAGATGGAGTCTCTTTCTATCACCTAGGCTAGAGTGCAGTGGTGCAATGTTGGCTCACTGCAACCTCTGCCTTCTGGTTTCAAGCAATTCTTCTGCCTTAGCCTCCCAAGTAGCTGGGAGTATGGACGTTCACCACCATGTCCAGCTAATTTTTGTATTTTTAGTAGAGATGGGGTTTCATCATGTTGGCTAGGCTTATCTCAAACTCCTGACCTCTGGTGATCTGCCTACTTGGGCCTCCCAAAATGCTGGGATTGGAGACATGAGTCACCACTGTGCCTGATCCCTTTTTATTTTTCTGAAAGATTTTCTTCCATCCTCTGTGATAATTCATTGTCTCTGGCACCTTGAAATACTGTTAGGCAAAACCTCATTCTCGATCTGTTCCTGTTTAACTCTGACTATCCTTCAGGACAATAATCAGTTGTGATATTTTCATTGCTTTTCCGTATGCTGATGGCTGCAAAGATACGGGTGCAGACATCATTTCCAGCTCAGGACTGAGGTTCCCAACTTCCCCCAAGACATCCTTACGTGTGGATGTGTTGTTGGACAAGCGCCTCACTCTTTTTAGGGTATATGATGGATTGGCACTGATGCATTTGGTCAGCATCACTTTAACTATTTTCTGGTAGGCTTTTCAATATTTCAGAGGCTGGGACCCATGTTTAGCATTTTCTTGTGTGTGAATCATGTTCTACTTAGAAGAACTCATACAGTAATTGGAAAGTAAGAGTGAGATGAGGACAGCTTGCTAATGTTTTGGATGTTGCTGCTGGTAAGCAATGTTGTGAAGTGTTTCTTTTTTCTTCTTCTTTTTTTCCTTTGTGGTAGCATTGCAGTTAGCAGCATGGGTGTTGAAAGCATTTTGGCAGTTGGTGGCATCCTGAAACTTGTATCACAGCTACAGCTGAGTGTTCTTTTTTTATTATTATTAAATTATACCTACAGAAAAGCACACACATCATGCATTTGCAACTTTATAAATTTCACAAACTGAGCATATGAACACATCCTGTAATGATGTCCAGATCAAGAAACAGAACATGAAGAACAGTATCCCAGCCATCCCTCCCCCAATTACTACTTCTTTCAAAGGAAAGGATGGCCACTATTCTGATGTCTGTGAGTTCTGCCTGCTGTAGAACTTCATAAATGAAATCATATAGTATATATTTTTTTGTGTTTGACCTCTCTGCATTCAACATTATATTTGTGTTTTTTATTTATATAGCTGTGTGTAAAGATTATCATTGCTGTCTATATATCATTTCAAAAATGCACTACAATTTGTTTCTAAATTTTGCTGTTAACGAGTAATTGATAGTTTCTTGTTTGAAACCATTAAAAACGATGCTGCTATGAACATGCTGGGCCACATTTTTGGTAAACAACCATAGGCATTTTTGTTGGGTGTATACATAGGAATGAAATTTCTGGGTCATGAGAGTGCACATATTTAGCCTAAGTAGATACTGTTCAGGTTTCCAAAATGATTCTGCCAATTTACACACCACTGGCAATATATCTGAGTACTAGTTGTTCTATAACCTTAAACACTTGTTATTTTCCAGCATGTTCTATTGTAACTATTTTGATGGTACATAGGAAAATCTCATTGAGGTTTTAATGTCCATCTCCCTCATGACTAAACTGAGCACCTCTTCATATATTTATTGGATATTTGGATACTCCCACTTAAGAAATTCCTTTTCAGATTTTCCTTTTTCTTACTGATTTGTAAGAGTTCTTTATATATTGTTAGTATGAGTCCTTTATTGGATAAATGTATATTATTGTACTCTGTGTTTTGCCCTTTCCATTTCATAATGGTGGATATTGATAAAAAGTTTATTAATTAAAGTATAATTTACCAATTTCTTTTGAATTATAGTTAGCATGTTTGTGACCAATTTCAAAAGTCTTTACCCTATCGACGATAAGATCTTTTTCTGTGTTTTCTTCTAAAACTTTATTGTAATATTACTTATATTTAAAACTGCTATCTATCTGGATTGATATTTCAGTATGGAGATGGGTAGGAATCAAGATACATGTTTGTTCATCTACCTGTCCAATTGACCCATCACAATTTATTGGAAAAATTATTCTTCCCCACTATGTTGAAGTGTCATATTTCTGAAAAATCAGGTGTGAAATATGTGTGAGTCAGTTTCCACACTTTCTATTCTGTTCCATTTGTCTATCTGTCTATCCGTGGGCTAATACTACACTGCTATGATTCCTTCATAATAGACCTTAATATTTTGTAGTAAGTTCTCCAGCTTTATTTTTCATTATGGCCCTTTACATTTTGAAATATTTGCAGATATCAGCTTGTCAATTTGCATACGTACAGCCACATGCACACACAGCTGCTTGTCTGCTTAGATTTTAATTGGGATGCATTGAATATAGTTTGTGAAGAATTGGCATTTTTCCTGTATTGCCCCTTCTGATCCATGAGTGTAATATACACTGTCATTTACGTAGGTCTTATTTATCTCAATACAGTTTTATTGTTTCCAGTGTAGATTTCCTTGCACTTCTTTAAGTTTATTCATGAAGGTTTGATACTTTTAATGCTAATATAAGTGATATCATTTCAAATTTTGTTTTTTGTCTGTTGCCAATTTACAGAAATGTTTTTGTTTTGTTTTGATTTTGTACATTGACTTCGTATACAGTTTTCTTGTTAAATGTGCATTTACCAATGCTAACACTTTTTTTGCATTCTATTTGATTGTTCTTACATATGCAATCATTCTGTCTATAAAAAATAACCTTACTTCCTGTCCAGTAATTATGGCTTTTACTTCTTCATTGCATTAACTTCTGATACAGATTTGAATAAAAGGGGTGTTAGCATAAATCTGGTCTCATTATTGATTTCAGAAGGAAAACTTACAATTTTTCATTATTAAATTGTGGAGTTTTGAGAATTCTCAGCTTAAGAAAGCCTTATCTCAAGTTTATGAAGAGTTTTCCTTAGGAATTGGTTTTAAATTTTGTCAAATGATTTTGCTGCATCTAATATATTAAGATTATAATGTCATTTTTTTCTTTTTTTTCAGTGTGGAAAATTACATTAATTGATTTTCAAACGCCAAATTCTCTCACATTCCCAAAATAAATCTCAATTTTTTGGACTGAATTATCCTTTTTCCTATATTGTTAGATTTGATTTGCTAAGTATTTAGAGATTTTTCATCTGTGTTGATGAGAAAACTTGGTCTATAATTTTCCATTCTTGCTATGTCCTTGTCAAGTTTTGGAATCAGGCCTTATATAAGAAATTGGGAAATGTTTATGCTTTCTACTTTCTGGTAGACTGTGTACGATTGGAATATTTCCAATCCACCAATAAAGCTACGTATTTTTAGTTCTTTGTGAGCTTTGTAAATTGCATTTTAAAAACAATTTGTTTATTTCATCCAAATTGTCTCATTTATCAGTATGCAATTATTTATAAAATCCCCTAATTCCTTTTTTTTTTTTTTTTTTTTTGAGACGGAGTTTTACTCTTGTTACCCAGACTGGAGTGCAATGGCGTGATCTCGGCTCACTGCAACCTCCGCCTCCTGGGTTCAAGCAATTCTCCTGCCTCAGCCTCCCGAGTAGCTGGGACTACAGGTGTGTGCCACCATGCCCAGCTAATTTTTTTGTGTTTGTAGTAGAGACGGGGTTTCACCATGTTGACCAGGATGGTCTCAATCTCTTGACCTCGTGATCCACCTGCCTTGGCTCCCAAAGTGCTGGGATTATAGGCGTAAGCCACCGCGCCCGGACCCCTAATTACTTTTTAATGTTTATAAGATCTGTAGTTCTATTCCCTTTTTATTCCTAATGCCATAATCTGGGAACTCCCATCCATATTAGTCATACTTTTCCAAATAGAATTAATAGGATGTAGATAGAGAGACAGAGAGGTATGTGAGAGAGGATGTGCTCATGCATTCATGGAGGGTAAGAACTCCTGTGATAGACCTTCTGCAAGCTGGAGTCCCTGGACTACTGGTAACATGGCTCAGCCCAAGTCTGAGGGCCTCAGAACCTGGGAAGTTTAGGTGTAATGCTCCTTTCAAGGCCAAATGTCTGAGAACCTGGGGCCCTGTTGGCATACGTCTTAGAGTCCAAAGGCTGTGGAGCCAGAAGTCTGTCCAAGCACAGGTGAGAAAGAGTGTATCCCAGTTTTGGTAAATAGATTGACATACCTACCTTTGTTTTCTCTGGACTCCCCACAGATTGGGTGGTGCCTGCCCACACTGAGGGCAAAACTTCTTCACCTAGTTCACTTAGACTCACATGCTAATCTCCCCTGGAAATACCCACAGAGACACATTCAAAAATAACGCTTTATCACGTATTAGCTATTCCTTAATCCAGTCAAGTTGACACTTAAAATTACCCTCCACTCACCCTTTCTTAACCATTTTGTATAATATTGGTCCTTGCGCATAAAGTTTTTTTTCTTTTGTTGTCCCTGTTAGGTTTTGTTGTCAAGTTTTTGACAGCCATATAAAATAATTTGCGGAGTAATCACTTTTTATGACTGCAAAGTTTATACACAATAAAATTGGTTTTAAAAAACTATTTTATAGAACTTGCTTGCATAATCAGCTCAGCACGTGATTTTCATGGTGGGAAGATATGAAGTTATGTATAAATTTTTACTTAAATAGAAATAGACAATTTAGATATTTAATTTTTTGCGTTAGTTTTATTGTTACATTTTCTAATTTTTTCACGTTTATTGGCACAAGGTTTTTCATAATAATCATCTTACTATATTTTCAATGTCTATACTATTTGTAGTTATGTATCTTTTTCATTTTAATGATGATTATTTGTACTTGTTAGTTTTGTTTTGCTCAGTCTCACCACAAATTTGGTTAAACAGTTACAGTTGTTTCATATAATCAACTTTTAGGTCTTTTGATCTTTATATCTGTGTACTCTAGTTCATTAATTTCTGCCTTTTTCCCTATTACTTCTCTTTGCTTATGAACCTACCTCCTTTATCTTTACCAAGGCTATTTTGCCATGAAGGTATTTACTGTGATAGCAATACAATTGCATCACCTTTATTGGATTGAAATAGGCCTACAAATATTTATGCCATACTTTTAGTTTTGACCTTGAATCCTTATGTTTTCAGGCATATCTTATGAATATGTAGCTAGATTTTAAAAATCAAAAGTGGTAACTTTTTTTAATTGAAACACTGCATGTACATTTACTACAAGTATTTATAGATTAGCATATTTATATATAACATTCATTATGTATCCTGTTTTTGTTCCACCTTTCTATGTTTCTTTTCTCTTATTTCTTGTCCTCTTTCATTAGTTAGGCACTTTTTCCTCATCACGTTTTTTCCTACACTACTTTGGAAATTATGCACTTTATTTTTGTTTAATGGTTACTTTAGCAATTATAACATGCAAATAGCAGTAGCCTAACCCAGGAGAACCTTTGTTTTTATCTTTTTTTTATAACTTTATTGAGGTATAATTCATGTATTACACAATTAGCCATTTAAAGAGTACAATTCAATGTTGCGTAGCACACTCACAGGGTTATGCAGTCATCACCACAATCTGATTATTGAAACATTTTTGCTCACCCTAAAGGAAACCACTTGCCCTCTAGCATTTATCTCCAACTCCCCAATATGCTCCCCGACCTGACGTAACCATTAATCTTCTTGCTGTTATTACAAATTTGCCTATTCTAAATATTTCTTATAAATAGAATCATACAATGTGTGGTCTTTTGCGTCTGGCCTCTTTTACTTAGCATGTTTTCAAGGTTCATTGATATTGTAGACTGTTATCAGTACTTCATTTTTATGGCACAGTAAGAGTCTATTACTTGGACACTTCACATTTTACTTATCCATTTATTGGTTAATGGACATTTGTGTTGTTTCAACTCTTTGGCAATTGTGATGGTTAATATTGAGTGTCAACTTGATAGAATTGAAGGATGTAAAGTATTGTTCCCAAATGTGTCTGTGAGGGTGTTGCCAAAGGAGTTTAACACTTAAGTCAGTGGACTGGGAGAGGAAGACCCACCCTTGATGTAGATGGGCACCATCTAATCAGGTGCCAGCATGGCTAGAATAAAGCAAGCAGAAGATGGAAAGACAGACTTGCTGAGTCTTCCAGCCTTCATCCTTCTCCCATGCTGGATGCTTCCTGCCCTCAAACATCAGACTGCAGGTTCTTTAGCTTTTGGACTCTTGGACTTACATCATGGTTTGCCAGGGGCCTTTGGGCTTTCTGCCACAGCCTGACTACTGTACTGTTGGCATGCCTGCTTTTGAGGTTTTGGGACTCAGATGGGTTTCCTTGCTCCTCAGTTGCAAATAGACTATCATGGGATTTCACCTTGTGATCATGTGTGTCAATACTGCTTTAAAAAGTCCCCTTCATATACATACATACATACATATATATATATACACACATACATTGGGATTGCCATGGCATTTGGTAACTACATGTTCAATATTTTGAGGAAATGCCTCAAACTATTTTCAAAAAAGACTGCACCATATAACATCCCACCAGCAGTGTATAAACATTCCAATTGCTTTAAACCCTTGTCAATAATTATTGTTTGTTTTGCTTTTTTATGATGATCATCATCCTAGTGGGTACAAATGTATGTCACTGAAGTTTTGATTTGCATTTTTTTAATGGCTAAAAATGTCGAGAATATTGTCATGTATTTACTGCTCACTTGTCTATCTACTTTTAATAAATGTCTATTCAGATACTTTCCTCATTTTAAAATGTTGGTTATTTGTGTCTTTATTACTGAGTTATAATTTGTAATTTGTTATATATTTTGGATAAAAGTCCTCTATCAAATACTTGATTTGCAAATAGTTTCTTTCAAACTGTGCTTAGAAGTTTTATTCTTTTGATGGTATCATTTGTAGCACATAATAATTTTTATATCTCACAATTTACTGATTTTTTCTTTCATCACTTGTACTTTTGGTGTCATATGCAAGAAATCGCTTCCTAATCAAAGACCACAGTGATTTGTTTATAATTTTTTCTAAGAGTTTCATAGCTTTAGCTGCTATGTTTAAGTCTATGCTCATTTTTCAGGTTTTTTTTGTGTATAGTGTGAGTTAGGGATTTAACATCATTCTTTAGTATGTGGATATCCAGTTGCCCCAGCACCAGTGGTTGAAAGGGTCTATTTTTTCCCTCATTGAAATGTGTCTTCAGCCTTGTTTTAAAATCAGTTGACCAAAAATTCAAGGGTTTATTTCTAAACTCTCATTTCTATTTCATTGATTTATCCTCATGCCAGTACTACAATGTTTAGATTACTGTAGCTTTGTAGTAAACTTGGAAATTAAGAAGTATGAGACTTACCATTTTGGTTTTTTTTCCCCCTAAGATTATTTGGCTATTCAAGTCCCTTGTATTTTTTTATGCATTTTAGGATC
This sequence comes from Lagothrix lagotricha, assembly GCA_963574225.1. Lineage (NCBI taxonomy): Eukaryota > Metazoa > Chordata > Mammalia > Primates > Atelidae > Lagothrix > Lagothrix lagotricha. Next base: position 19,571 of record CAUYNB010057905.1, read on the forward strand.
ATGTTGTCTATTTATTCAAAAAGCCAGCTGAGATTTTAATAGTGATTATGTTGAAACTGTAGATTAATTTGGGGAATATTGCCATACCATTAGTATCAAGTCTTACAGTCCATAAATCTGAAATATGGTTACATTTCTTTCAACAACATTGTATAGTACTCAGTATAGAAATCTTCCACCTATTTTGTTAAAATTATACCTATATATTGTATTATTTAAAAATATAAACAATAATTTTTAAATAAAATTGTTTTCTTAATATTATGCTTAGAGTTATCATTGTTAATTTATAAAATATTATGGTTTTTGTAAATTGATCCTTGACTCTTTAAACCAACTGAACTTTTTTTTATTAGTTTTAATAGATTTTTAGTTGACTTTTTAGGATTTTCCATATGTAGCATCATGTCATCTGCAAAAAGAGTGGTTTTATTTTTTTCCCTCTAGACTGCTGGCCTCTCCCTAATTTCACTGGTTAGCATCTCCAGTAATATGTTTTAAAAGGTGGCTATAGCGGATATTTTTACCTTCCTCCTGCTCTTAAAGGGAAAGCATCCAATCTTTCACTAAGAAACATAATGGTAGCTGTGTTTTATTATGAATGCCTGTCATTGGGTTGACAGTATTCTCTTTTATTTCTAGTTTGTCGAGATGATTTTTTTTTTCCAAATCAGGGAAGAGATTGTATTTTGTCAAATAATGTACTTGTCTTTTTGAAACGATCATGTGCTTATTGCACCTTCTCTTATTAACTTGGCATATTGCATTAATTGATTTGTGAATGTTAAACTAACCTTACACTAAGACAAAGCCCACTTGTCATGGTGCATAATTCTTTTCATATGTTTCTGAATTTGGTTTGTATTTTGTTAACGATTTTTGTGTCTCTAGTCATAAGAGACATTGGCCTGTAGTTTTCTTGTGATGTCTTTGTCTGGTTCTGGTATCAGAGTAATTTCGGTCTCAGAACAATTTGAGAATTGCCTCTTCCTGTTATAATATTTACAAAACTTTGTGAATAATTGATATTAATTTTTCTTTGAATGGTTTACAAAATTCACCACTGAGGTCATTTTGGCCTTAGATTTTCTTTGTAAGAAGATTTTAAAATAATAATTTAATCTATTAAAATTTTCTATTTATTCTTGAGTTAGTTTCTATAATTTATGTCTATCTAGGAATTTTTCCATAATATCTACATTTTCTAAATTTTTGGCAGATGTTCACAGTATTCCCTTGTAATTATTTTAATTTTTATGAAGTCAGCAGTGACAGCCCCACTTCCATTTTTAGTCCTAGTAAGTTGAGCCGTCTCTCTTTTTCTTGGTCAGTCTACCTAGCGGTATGTAGATTTTGTTAATCTTTTCAAAAAATAAATTTTTGTTTTGTTGATTTTTCTTTATTGTTTTTCTTTCTTTTTTTTTTATTTATTAACACTCTAGCCCAAATTATTTTCTGTCTTCTGTTCACTTTGTGCTTACTTGACTATTCTTCTTCTAGTTTCATAAAGCAGAAGGCTGGGTTATTGACTTGATACATTTTATTTTTTAATATAGCCATTTCTTGCTATATTAGTAGTACATTATATTCATTCCATAAAGTTTGGTATATTGTATTTTAATTTATCTAAAACATTTTGACTTTTTAATGATTTATTCATTGGTTATAGAGAAATACGTTGTTTCCACATACTTGTAAATATGCCAAATTTTCTCTAATATTGATTTTTAATTTTAAGTTATTATGGTTAGAGAATATACTTGGTATGAGTTCAATCGTTCTGAATTTGTGGAAGCTTGCTTTATGGAGTTGCCTGTGTTCTGTCCTGGAAAATGTTTCATGTGTGTTTGAGAAGAATATGTACTCTGCTGTCTCTAGGTAGAGTGTTCTCTAAATGTTTGTTAGGTCTATTTGTGTTTTAGTGCTATAGTATTGTTAAAGATTCTGTTCCCTTGCGATTTTCTGACTAGTTGTTCTATCCATTATTGAAAGTGGAATATTGAACGTTACATTTTATATGTTATGGCCTCAACAATACAATTATATACATATTGTTCTATGCAGTTAGTTTTTAAATGACTCGAAGAACAATGTGAAAAGAAAATTAGGAAAATAACTTATTTTGTAATAGCTTAAAAAGAATAAAATACTTAGAAATAAACTCAACCAAGGCAAAAGACTTGAACACTCAAAAGTACAAAACATTCCTGAACAATTAAAGAAGACATAAATGGAAAGACACTGCATTATAAATTAGAACACTTAAGACTATTAAGCTGCTAATACTACACGGGCATGGAAGAAAGTTTCACGACACTGAATTTGACAAATATTTCATGACAATGACACTAAAAGCACAGACAACCAACACAACAAAAATACATAAATTAGACTTTATCAAAATTAAAAACTTTTGTGCACAAAATGGTACTATCAATATAGAGAAAGGCAACTTGGTGAAAGAGAAAATATTTGCAAGTCATATATTGGATAAAGGGCTAATATTTGAATATATAAAGACGTACTGCAACTTAATGACAACCTAATTTTAAAATGAGCAAAGAACTTGAATAGGCCTGGTGCAGTGGCTCATACCTGTAATCCCAGCTGAGGCTGAGGCAGGAAGATCACTTGAGGTCAGGAGTCAAGACCAGCCTGGCCAACATGGTGAAACCCCATCTGTATTAAAAATATACACACAAAAATAAATTAGCCCGGCATGGTGGTGGACACCTGTAATCCCAGCTACTCCAGAGGCTGAGGAAGGAGAATCACTTGAACTTAGAAGGCTGAGGTTGCAGTGAGCCAAGATCACATCCAGCCTGGGTGACAGAGGGAGACTCTGTCTCAGAAAAACAAACAAACAAACAAAAAACTTGAATAGAAATTTCCCTGAACAAGATATACAAATGGCCAAAAGCAAATGAAAAGATACCTGATGTCACTATTAGGGAAATGCCAATCAAAGCCACAATAAATTGTCACTTCAAACTCATTAGAATGGCTAGTATAAAAACAGAAAATAACAAGTGTTGGTGAAGATGTGGAGAAGTTAGAATGTTGTGCATTGCTGGAGGGAAAGTAAAATGGTACAGCCACCATAAAAGACAGTGTAACAGCTTCTCAAAGCATGAAACATATAAATACCATATGATAAAATTCCACTCCTGGATGTATACAAAAGGAATTGAAATTAGGGATTCCCAGAGGTATTTGTACATGAAGGTTTATAGCAATAGTATTCATAATCACAAAAAGATGGAAACAAGTTCATGTGCATCAATGGATGAATCAATGGACAAATTGTGGTATATACACAAAAGGGACTATTACTCATTCTAAAAAAGGAAAAATAATTATGATATTGCTACAATATTGATGAACCTGGACGACATTATGCTAAGGGGAACAAGCTAGGCACAAAAAGACAGACGCTGTATGATTCTATTTACATGAAGTACCTAGAATAACCAAGTTCATAGAGAAATAAAGTAGAATAGTGGTTACCTGGGCCTGGGAAATAGGGAAACAGGGAATTAATGTTTAAAGGACACAGAAGTTTAGTTTGAAGTAATTGAAACTTTCTGGAGATGAATAGTGGTAATGGTTGCACAACAATGTGAATGTACTTAATTCCCCTGTGCATTTAAAAATTGTTAAAATAATAAATTTTATGTTATGTGTATTTCATCACAATTTTAAAAAGAAAGAAGTATGCTGTTATACTGTATTTTGTAACTGCCTACATAATTACCTTTATTGGTGTCTTTCTTAAAATATTTTTTATTATACTTTAAGTTTTGGGGTACATGTGCAGATTGTGCAGGACTGTTACATAGGTACACACATGCCATGATGTTTTGCTGCATCCATCCCCCTGTCATCTACATTAGGTATTTCTCCTAATGTTATCCATCCCCAATCCCCTGATTCCCTGCTATCCCTCCCCTAGCTCCCCGACCCCCCAACAGGCCCCGGTGTGTGATGTTCCCCTTCCTTTGTCCATTTGTTCTCATTGTTCAACACCCACTTATGAATGAGAGCATGTGGTGTTTTGAATTATTGTCTGGTTTACCTGCTTTCAGCCTGAAGAACATTCTTTTACAATTTTTTCTGCAAAGTAGTAAATTCTATGAGGTTTTATCTGAGAATGCCTTTTTATTTAACCTTCATCTTTGAAAGATAGTTTTGCTGTATTTAAGATTTTGGCTGACAGGTATTGTCTTGTGTGTTTGTTTGTTTTCATTTCCAGCACTTTGAATATGTCTTCTCATTGCTTTCTTTTTTTTTTTAACATTTATTTTAAGTTCAGGGGTACATGTGCCGGTTTGTTGCAGAGGTAAACTCGTGTCATTGGGGTTTGTTGTACAGATTGTTTCATCACTCAGGTATTAAGCCTAGTACCCATTAGTTATTTTTCCTGATCATCTCTCCCTCCTCCCACCCTCCACCCTGCAATAGGCCCCAGTATGTGTTGCTCCCCTCTGTGTGACCATGTGTCTGCATCATTTAGCTCCCACTTATAAGTGAGAATATGCAGTATATTGTTTTCTGTTCCTGTATTAGTTTGCTAAGGATAATGGCCTGCTCAATCCGTGTTCCTGCAAAGGATGTTATCTTGTTCTTTTTTTACGGCTGCATGGTATTCCATGGTGTAAATGTATCACATTTTATTTATCCAGTCTATCATTGATGGGCATTCAGGTTGATTCATATTTTTGCTATTGTATCACTGCTTTCTGACTTCAGTTGCTTTCAATGGGAACTCAGCTGTCAATCCTATGGGAGTTTTCTTGCAGGATAGGTCCTTTTACCTTGATGCTTTCAATACTTTCTTATTTCTTTCAACATTTTTACTATGATGTGTCTGTATATGGATCTCTTTGCATTTATCCTGCTTGGACTCTGTATAACTTCTTAGAGGTGAATGTTAATTTTTAAATCAAATTTGGGATGTTTTCAGCCATTATTTCTTCAAATATTTTCCCTGGAACTTTGTTTATTGGTCTTCATATTTTTTTTTCCCTCTCCTTTCTTTAGGTTACATAATATTGCATTGATCTATCTTGCACTTACTTTGCTGATTCTTCTGAGAATCTTTGCAGATTCTCCAATTTACTATTAGCCTCTCTAGTGAATTTTTCATTTTGGTTGTTATGCTTGCAATGCCACTAACTTCATTTAAAAAAAATAATTTATATTTGATGAGACATTATTATCATACCTTCCTTCCTTTTTAGAAATCATGGTCCTCATTTGTTCTTTGGACAAACTTATAATGGTTGCTTGGGTTCTTTGCCAGCTAAGTCCACCCTCTCAGCCACTTCTAAGGCATGGGCTGGGGTCAAATATTTTTTTTCCTGTATGTGGGTAACACTTCATTTTCTTGCATGTATTATAATTTTTTTTGTATGTGTAAACTGGCTATTTTAGATAATCTTTTGTAGCAATTATGAATACTGATTCTCCCTCTCCCTAAGGGGAGGTTGTTGTTTTGTTTTCTATTGCTTTGTGACTTGTCTAAACTAATTTTACAACGTTCATTTCCCCCAGAGTGAACAGCCTTGATTGACCCTCCTCAGTTTTTTTTTCTTTTGGCTTTACTTTTCAGCAAGGTTTTATCTTTTTGTCTAGACGTGTCCCCTGGGATGGCATAAGCCACTTATTTATCAAAGGTTCTGCTTCAGTATCCTTCGCCAGTAAGACCTTTATCCTACACCATTGGATATATGTGTGGCCTTGAGGCTGCTATTACAGTTTAGAGAGTTTACATCTTCTTGCCCCACATTTTCTCAGGGACTAGTGGCTTGAAGGTTTCTTTTCTGATTGCTCCCAGGGAACACATTATTAAGCACGCACACAGTCTTATAGATCTCCAGGGATGCTCAGGATTTTATTTTTACACTTGGCTTCCTGTCAGTGAGTGTTTGGTCAGAGGTTGTGTTTAAGATCCATGTGCTAGTGAGGCCTCTGCCTTGTGTTGATGGGTCTGTGTGCAGCTTGAGAAATGCTTTCAAATCTGCCCTGCTCTGATTACTCCCTTGTATGTGGAGCCTAGAGCTTGCACTCAGCCATTAAGACTGTAGAGCTGACTGTGATTCTAGGAAGGATCTTCCTGGCTGTCTCTGTTAAACTTAGGGCTCATCTGCTGTTTTGCTTGTATCATGAAGCTCTCAGCCTTCTCTTAGTTGACCTCTGTGAATATTTCCATGGTTTGCAACCATGCACTTAGCATGGAATTCTCCACACTCAGTTCCCAATTAAGTCTCTCCCTCCCCACCCTGCCAAACCTCTGCTGCCCAAGCAGAACTCTTTCTCCACTACACTGGAGCTGTGGGAAGAAACTCCTTTCCTTGGGAAGAAAATCCTCTTTCTTTGAATAGGTATTCGGGTGGCTAGCAGACTCTTTTCTTTTCGGCTTTCTTCTCCTGGCATTAAGCTTCCATCCTACAAGCAAGCTGCAGGGGAAAGCAACTAGAACCTCAGTATTCTTAGCTTTTTAAAAATATTATACTTAAGTTTTGAGGTATATGTAGATCATGCAGGATTGTTACATAGGTATACATATGCCATGGAGGTTTGCTGCATCCATCCCCCCATCACCTACCTTAGGTATTTCTCCTAATGTTATTCCTCCCTAATCCCTCCACCTCCTGCTATCCCTCCTCTAGTCCCCCCAACCCCCAAACAGGACCTGGTTTGTGATATTCCCCTCTCTGTGTCCATGTGTTCTCATTGTTCAACACCCGCTTATGAATGAAAACATGCAGTGTTTGGTTTTCTGTTCTTGTGTTAGTTTGCTGAGAATGATGGTTTCCAGCTTAAACCATGTCCCTGCAAAGGACATGAACTCATCCTTTTTTATGCCTGCATAATATTCCATGGTGTATATGTGCCACATTTTTTTTATCCAATCTGTCATTGATGGGCATTTGGGTCAGTTCCAAGTCTTCGCTATTGTAAACAGTGTCACAATAAGCATATGTGTGCATGTATCTTTATAATAGAACCATGTATAATCCTTTGGGTATAAACCCAGTAATGTGATTGCTGGGTCAAATGGTATTTGTATTTCTAGATCCTTGAGGAATTGCCACACTGTCTTCCACAATGGTTGAACTAATTTACACTCCCACCAACAGTGTAAAAGCATTCCTATTTCTCCACATCATCTCCAGCATCTGTTGTCTCCAGATTTTTTAATGATCACCATTCTAACTGGTGTGAGATGGTGTCTAAATGTGGTTTTGATTTGCATTTCTCTAATGACCAGTGATGATTAGCATTTTTTCATATGTTTGTTGGCAGCATAAATGTCTTCTTTTGAAAAATGTCTGTTCATATTCTTTGCCCACTTTTGAATGGGGTTGTTGTTTTCTTGTAAATTTGTTTAAGTTCTTTGTAGATTCTGGGTATTAGCCCTTTGTCAGATGGGTAGATTGCAAAATTTTTTCCCATTCTGTTGGTTGCCCATTCACTCTAATTATTGTTTCTTTTGCTGTGCAGAAGCTCTTAAGTTTAATTAGATCCCATTGGTCTATTTTGGCTTTTGTTGCCATTGCTTTTGGTGTTTTAGTCATGAAGTCCTTCCCTATGCCTATGACCTGAATAGTATTGCCTAGGTTTTCTTCTAGGGTTTTTATGGTGTTAAGTCTTATGTTTAAATCTCTTTAATCCATCTGGAGTTAATTTTAGTGTAAGGTGTAAGGAAGGGGTCCAGTTTCTGCTTTCTGCACATGGCTGGCCAGTTTTCCCAACACCGTTTATTAAACAGGGAATCCTTTCCCCATTGCTTGTTTTTGTCCAGTTTGTCAAAGATTAGATGGTTGTAGATGTGTGACATTGCCTCCAAGGCCTCTGTTCTGTTCCATTGGTCTGTATCTCTGTTTTGGTAGCAGTACCTTGAAGTTTTGATTATGTAGTCTTGTAGCATAGTTTGAAGTCAGGTATTGTGATGCCTCCAGCTTTGTTTTGTGTGTGTGTGTGTGTGTGTGTGTTTTTTTTTCTTAGGATCATCTTGGCTATGCAGGCTCTTTTTTTGATCCACATGAAGTTTTTTCTTCCAGTTCTGTGAAGAAGGTCAATGGTAGCTTGATGGGGATGGCATTGAATCTGTAAATTACTTTGGGCATTATGGTCATTTTCGTGCTATTGATTCTTCCTAACCATGAACATGGAATGTTTTTCCATCTGTTTGTGTCCTTTCTTATTTCCTTGAGTAGTGGTTTGTAGCTATCCTTGAAGAGGTCCTTTACCTCCTTTGTTAGTTGTATTCCTAGGTATTTTATTTTCTTTGTAGCAATTGTGAATGTGAGTTCATTCATGATTTGGCTCTCTGACTGTTATTGGTGTAAAGGAACACTTGTGATTTCTGCACATTGATTTTGTATCCTGAGACTTTGCTGAAGTTGCTTATCAGCTTAAGGAGATTTTGGGCGGAGATGTGGGATCTTCTAAATAGGCAATGATGTCATCAGCAGATAGAGACAATTTGACTTCCTTTTCCTAACTGAATACCCTTTATTGCTTTTTCTTGCCTGATTACTCTGGCCAGAACTTCTAATACTATGTTGAATAAGAGTGGTGAGAGAGGGCACCCTTGTCTATTGCCAGTTTTCAAAGGGAATGCTTCCAGTTTTTGCCCATTCACTATGATATTGGCTGTGGGTTTCTCATAAATGATTTTTATTATTTTGAGATACGTTCCATAAATACCTGGTTTATTGAGAGTTTTTAGCATAAAGAGCTGTTAAATTTTGTTGAAGGCCTTCTCTGCATCTATTGAGATAATCATGTGGTTTTGTCTTTGGTTCTTTTTATGTGATGGATTATGTTTATAGATTTGCGTATGTTGAACCAGCTTTGCATCCCCAGGATTAAGCCCACTTAATCGTGACAGATAAGCTTTTTGATGTGCTGTTGGATTCGGTTTGCCAGTATTTTATTGACGATTTTCACATCTATGTTCATCATGGATATTGGCCTGAAATTTTCTTTTTTAGTTGTTTCTCTGCCAGGTTTTAGTATCAGTATGATGTTGGTCTCATAAAATGAGTTAGGAAGGATTCCCTCTTTTTGAATTGTTTGGAATAGTTTCTGAAGGAATGATATCAGCTCCCCTTTGTACGTCTGGTAGAATTCGGTTGTGAACCCTTCTTGGCCAGGACTTTTTTTGGTTGGTAGACGATTAATTGCTGCCTCAACTTCAGCCCTTGTTATTGATCTTTTCAGGGATTCAAGTTCTTCCTGGTTTAGTTTTGGGAGGGTATAAGTGTCCAGGAATTTATCCATTTCTTCTAGATGTACTAGTTTATGTGCATAGAGGTGTTGGTAGTAATTTCTGATTATCGTTTGTATTTCTGTGGAATTGGTGCTGATATCCCTTTTATCATTTTTTATTGCATCTGTTCAATTCCTTTATCTTTTCTTTTATTAGTCTGGCTAGCAGTCTATCTAGTTTGTTGATCTTTTCAAAAAACCAGCTCCTGGATTCATTCAAGGGTTTTTGTGTCTCTATCTCCTTCAATTCTGCTCTGATCTTAGTTATTTCTTGACTTCTGCTAGCTTTTGAATTTGTTTGATCTGACACCTCTAGTTATTTTAATTGTGATGACAGGGTGTCGATTTTAGATCTTTCCTTGCTTCTCATGTGGGCATTTATTTCTATAAATTTCCCTCTCGACACTGCTTTAAATGTGTCCCTGAGATGAGGGTAAGTTGTGTCTTCATTCTCATTGGTTTTGAAGAACATCTTTATTTCTGCCTTCATTTCCTTATTTATCCAGTAGTCATTCAGGAGCTGGTTGTTCAGTTTCCATGTAGTTGTGTGGTTTTGGGTGAGTTTCTTAATCCCAAGTTCTAATTTGATTGTTCTGTGGTCTGAGAGACTGGTTGCTATGATTTTCATTCTTTTGCATTTGCTCTGGAGTGATTTATTTCCAATTATGTGGAAGTAAGTGCGATGTGGTGCTGAGAAGAATGTATGTTCTGTGGATTTGGGGTGGAGAGTTCTGTAGATGTCTGTTAGGTTCGCTTGATCCAGATCTGAGTTCAAGTCCTGGATATCTTCGCTAATTTTCTGTCTCATTGATCTGTCTAATATTGACAGTGCAGTGTTAGTCTCCCACTATTATTGTGTGGGAGTCTTAGTCTCTTTGTTGGTCATTAAGAACTTGCTTTATGTGTCTGGGTGCTCCGGTATTGGGTGCATATATATTTAGGATTGTTAGCTCTTCTTGTTGCACTGAATGCAACAAGAAGAGCTATTCTTAGCTTTAAATGCCTGAAGTAGATCTTCCACTCCAAGAGTAGGAGCTGGGTGGGGAAAGGGAGAAATGTCGTCTCCTCCATGACTATCTGGAACATAGTTTCTGGATATGGTTTCTGGAACACATCTGGAAAATTTGTATTTCCAGACTATAATCCGGGGGGAGAGGGAGTTCCTGTCTTCTTGGCCTCACCTGCCCAGAGTAGTGTGCCCATGTTAAAGCTTCTATAACACAAAATGGGGTGTGAGGGGTAAGGGTAAAGGATGAAGCTCAAATACCACAGACTGTCATTAATCTAATAAACACATAGTAGATTTTCTTAAATAAATATTGCTCCATTTGCTGTATGCCCTTAGACAACTTCCAGATATATTCATATTTTTATTTATTTATTTTTGTTTTTTGTTTTTTGACACAGAGTTTCACCTTGTTGTCCAGACTGGAGTGCAATGGCACAATCTTGGCTCATCACAACCTCTGCCTCCGGGGTTCAAGTGATTCTCTTGCCTCAACCTCCCAAGTAGCTGGGGTTACAGGCATGTGCTACCACACCCAGCTAATTTTGTATTTTTAGTGAGATGGGATTTCACCACATTGGTCAGTGCGGTCTCAAATGCCTGAACTCAGGTGATCCACCCACTTCAGCCTCCCAAAGTGCTGGGATTACAGGCATGAGCCACTGTGCCTGGCCAATTTTTACTTGTTTATTTATTTATTTATTTATTTTAAATTTTTTAGCTTTTATTTCGTAGATGTGTATATTTCTCTGGTGTTACTTCAATTGCCCATCTTTGCAGAAATTATTTATTAAAACACATAGACTCAAAATAAAGGGATGGAGGAATATTTACCAAGCAAATGGAAAGGAAAAAAAAAAGTAGGTGTTGCATTCCTAACTCTGATAAAACCACTTTAAACCAACAAAGATCACAAAAGACAAAGACGAGCATTATATAATGGTAAAAGGATCAAAACTAAAAGAATAGCTAACTGTTGTAAATATATATGCACCCAATACAAGAGCACCCATATTCATAAATCAAGTTCTTAGAGACCTACAAAGAGACTTAAACTCCCATAAAATAATAGTGGGAGACATTAACAGCAGATATATAAATTATTTTTTAAAATTTCCAATTAAATTGTTTTGCCTGTAGAGGGTTTGTTGAGCTCTTTAGTCCTCCATTCCTGAAATCCTGCCTATTCCCGCTTAGTTTATGTTTGGCTTTATTCTTCATTCTCTTGATTGATATGCTATTGTAATATAGTTAATTTCCATTTTTGAAAATACCAAACACATTGTATTTCTAATCATTTCATCATTATATTTATCCATGTATTTATCATTTTTTCTTTTGATGTGCTTTCCTTCTTATATCTCAAACTCTTCATCTGAGATACTTTACTTCTACCTGAAATGTGTCTCTCAAAACTATCTTTAGTTATGTCTATTGATGGCAAACACTTTCAGATTTTATTCATACTATTTTTCCTGAAAGATGTTTTCACCAGGTACATATTATAGGATGGTCATTATTGTCTCTTTTCACATTGAAAGTATTATTCTCATTTTCTGGCTTTCATTGTTGCTGCTGAGGAATCCACTTTCAACTTTATTTTCTTTCTGGCTGCTTTTCTATTTCTCTTTGTCTTCAGAGTGCTGTGATTTTACTATAAAATGCCCAGTTTTGTATTTCTTTCTATTTATCCTGATTTGAGCTCATTTGGCATCCTGAAATCATTGTTTTGTGTCTTTCATTGGTTTTGGAAAATTCTCAGCTAATAGCTCTTCACATATTATCTCCAACACGTTTTGTTTCTTCTCATGCTTCATGTTTGATTAGACTTTCTCACACTAATTTCAAGGTCTTTTTCGTTCTGTTTACTTCCATTTCTTTGTTTACCATTAGAGGATTTCTGATAATTTCTTGATCTCTCTCCTTCAGTTTCATTCATCAGTATGCTTCATTTTCAGCTTAACTCATTTATTTTTAAAATTTGAATAATTAATTTTTTCTTTCTAAAATTTCAGATTTCTTTAACTCTTTCTCAGTCATTTATATATTTCTTCTTACCTTCACATATTGTCAACCATATATTTTTATGTCTTAGAACGTATTAAACATAGTCTTTTTCTCTCTCTGTCTCTTCCTTTTCTGTGTTACTTCAAGATTTTCCATTTTCCATTACTGTTTTTCCAGTTTACTGAACTATGCCTGTAAGTGGATATCTCTCTTTTAAAAATTTATTGAATATATGAATCTTACATTTTTGTATATATATTTGGAAAATTCTCAGCTGTTATCCCCTCAAATGATGACTTTCATTCTCTCTGTGTCTCATTCTGGGGCAAAGTTTAGATTTGCAAAAACTTCTTATTTTATCCTCTACATCTTTTTATTTCTTTCTCATTTTCTATGTATTTTATTTTTCTGTATTCATTGTAATCATTTATCTGGATCTATATTGTAGTTTACTAACTGTTTTTAACTGTCTCTTTTATTTAATATTTCTATATTTTTCTGAGTTGATATATTTTTATATAAACAGAAAAAATACAAATTAATACAGATATAATTTTAATGTAAACCTAATAATTCTATTGATTGTTTTTTTCAAATCTAAGGATTTTAAAATTTGATTATCATTTCATTTTGTATTGAATTTATTCAGACATTTTACACATTTTAGATTACATATCTGATCATTAAAAATCTTAAATGCTTGAGAGTCTAAACTGAGCATTTTACTTAAATTGGCTAGTTTTTTCAGCCAAGTATTCATGTTGTTTTGTTTCCTTGTATACATAATAATTGATGAGTATCAACTCAACATTTGGCATCCTGAGAGCTCAAATTTTGAACAGTTTACTCCAGAGACAGTTATTTGCATCAGGGAGAAGCTGAGGAATGCTATTTACTTTGGCTTATATATTATTGCATGCAGAACCAATTAAAAAATATTATGACCTCATTTCCCTCTCTTAAAGAGAGAAAAAGAACTATTTTTTTCCTTTTGGTGTGAATATTAACATTTACTCATAAGCTAGTTTTTGATTTTACATTTGCTTATTAGTTTAAATATTTGTTGTGGCGGTAGTGACAGTGCTAATTGGTTATTTTGTTTTGTTTTGTTGCCTTTGGATATTTTCCTTGCAGGTTTGAGAGAACAACATTTTATTTAAAAATCTTGTTTATGATAATTTATCTAGGATCTAATGTTATTTTATAGGAAGACTCCTTTGAGTTTCTAACTGTATACATTAATTTAAATATCTACATTAGCATACACTTGTTTAAGATGACCAGCTTCCACAATCTTATTATTTTATAACTTGATTAAATAGTATTTGATAAATTTTCGTTTTCTATAATTTTTATCTGTACTTCTAAACTTACCTTCATTGATACATAACAATTAAGCAACAGAGATCATAAAACCAAATCACATAAATTTGCATAAAACCATCAATTTCTACTCATTATAGTCTGTATAAATACCATGCGACATAGATTGGCTAAAACGGCCTATTTATGTTTAGTAATGAGTAGACACTATCTATCTTATTATGCTTAAATCTGTTTGTACCATATCTGTTACTAATACTTGAGCTTGAATAAGCTAACAGAAAGTAGCAGAGTGTGCTACAATTAGAGAGAGTATTGTATATTCCAGTAAGAGAGACAAGGGTCAAAATATTTTCTGATGTAGAGTAGGTGTGTTATCTTGGGCTTTGTTATTTTTGTTTGTAAAATGGAAATAATAATGAGATTTATCTCATATAATTAATGCCAGGATTAAATGATTGAATGCATTTAATAATGCAAAACATCTACCAAAATATTTGACATATAGTAACTGCAATTGTGTGGTTGTATCTTTGATTATCAACAGTTCAGGAATAGGAAACAGTGTAGATAAGTTCTGAAGGAAATGGGGTTTGGAAAGTTAATTCTAGAAGCCTTCAGGGAGGAATGGTCACTGGCTGGAGAGTCAGACCACACTGATGAGGGCACCAACTGCCAAAGTGAGGGTCTGAGGATGTGGGTGGCACAGAGAGGATAACTTCACTACTCCACAATTTTTCCATGTCTAGTCTAGAAAAAATGAATTCCTTAAGGCCTAGGGCTCCTTGGAAAGTGACTTCATGCAGAAACAGTATTTGGATAAACTTCTTCAAGTGTGAGATTAAATAACATGATGAGTTAGGTTCACATGTCAACATTACCTGGCTGATACGGCCTCATACTCATTTCTGCCACTCCAGTTTCCTGAAACAGGACCCTAAGAAGGAGTTAACGCAAATTTTCATTTCAAGACAGAATTGTAGGTGGCCATATTTTTACAAGGGAAAGTAGTAACAAAAAGAAAACATGCAGAAAGACTCAGAATGACTCAGAACTACCTTGGAGTGTATGAATGCGATTATATGTGTGCATGCTGAAAAATCTTCCTTGCTTGGCCAATCTTTAATCAGGTTCCTGAGCCTTGTCCTAGGTCCATCTCTATACTTCCTTACAAAACCCAGCTTTAGCAAAAAACTTTGCTGATCAATTTAGCAAGAATCCTCTACCTTTAATATTTACTACCCTTGATACCTGATTAGTGGGATCTTCATCCTCCCCCATTCCCCAGGTGATGTCTGATCACTCTGGCCTGCCTTCAGCAAGAATTCTGTTAGATTCATTTAGCCAGAATCTCCCCTATCCCTGATGTTTCCTCTTAGCATTTTTTAATCTAATAACCCTCACCCTGTTCCTTGGCTATACATTATCAAGCCCAATCTTTCTATGCCATGGCAAAATCACATTGGCATGGTCTCCATACCTATTTTGCTGGTCCTCAATAAAGTCTTTCTTCCTGTGTTTTAACAAGTATCATTGAAAAGCTTTAAGTGTGTGTGTGTGTGTGTGTGTGTGTGTGTGTGTGTATGTGTGTAAAGAAATCAGAGATGCTTCTTCATATGATCAAACTACCAAGAAAGGCATGCAAATGATCATCACCATAAACCAAAGAAAATGACTGAGGTGAGTCTCAAATCAATTTAGAGGTTTATTTTGCCAAGGTTGAGGACATGCCTGGGGGAAAAACACAGATCACAGGGAGTGTCTGTGATCCATGCCTTTTGCAAACAGCATTTTGAACACTTCAAAATTTAAAGGGTAAAGAGTGGGCAGGAGAGGAAGGAAGAAAGGGGAAAAAAAGGATGTGTAGGTAATGACACAAGTAGTCACATTCTTGTGAGACTTTGATTAGCACTCACTGAATCCACATGTTACATGTAAAAGGACTGGGTAGAGGAACAGTCAATTATGCATTTATTGCATGCTCAGCAAATGTACATTTTACATAAGATAAAGTCAACAGAGTAGAGGAAGAATTCAAATATGCATTTATCTTGGGGTGGGCAGAGTGATAATTTCTAGTCTTGTCTATGCCTAGGGCCTGTGAAGATAAGCTGTTAATTTACATTGTCAGAGTGAAGGAAGAGAGATATTTGTGTGTGCTTCTATCTTGCAGCTATGTGTTTAGGAACAAAAGGAAAGACAATTTTTTGTGTGACTCAGCTTCCAAGCTGAACTTTTGCCTTTGACATAGTGAGTTTGGGGTCCTGAGATTTTATTTGTCTTTCATGTCACAAAGTCAGAATAGTGGCTATTTCTGGAAGAAAGGGAGTAGAAAGGACTATAGGGCAAGAGGATGGAGTTATTTTAGTTGCATTATTTTCTCTCTGTTGAGTTATAAGGGTATTCACTTATAATAGTTTGTAGAACAGTATATAAATGTTTTGTTCACATTTCTGTATTACCTAATATTTCTGTTTTAGAAATGAAAGTGATAAATAAAATGTTACAATTTAAAAATATGTAACAGCTGCCTTTATTTTGCAAAACTGTATTACATAGATAACAGTTCTTAGCTGTTCTTATTGTGATTATACTCCCTAGAATGATCTGTGAGGTTTCTGATCCCCAGCAGGTTTATCCTTGTTAACTTTTATGCTTCAAGGCTGGTTCCTCCTGATTTCAGATGCTGGCAGCAATTCCTGACTCTTACCCATTAGGTTATTAAGAGGATGATATTCACAATTTTTCTTATACCAATCAACAAAGCAATCAATGCAAGCTAATTTTTCATTAGTGTAAATACAAACTATGTATTGATAATCAGTTCTGCTGACACTGCCTCTGTCAGCTTGTGCCAAAGTACTGCAGTGGGAAAGCTCAGTTGTGTTAAGTTTGCTCCAAAGGGAGCCTGACCTAAGCAGTGAATCTAGAAATGATCTATCGTTAGAAATAGGGAGTCACCGGATTCATTAAGTACAGTTTCCCTGTCCCTAACACACATGAAGACTGTCCTCTCAATTCTCATTTTGCTCTAGTTTCTGGAGTCCGTTTATCTTTGCTGTTTACCTCAAGGATCAAAGTGTAGGACTGAGGTTTTGACAAAGTGCCCCTCTTACAGAGTGTTTTCTCTGCATATGGAGTGGTCTCTGCCAGCTTTTTCTTTAGCCCTTCTTCAGGACTTGGTCCCTTCTCTCTGTCACTCTCTCCACTTATGCACAAGATATGATCCATTCTTCTCCCTGAAAATATGTCATCCCAAGTTAAAAGTCTACTTTTTCCTTTCCCTTGGATAATTTCACCAGCACACAGGCATGCTGTAATATTTTCCATCTTAAGAACAAAAAGATCCTCTCTTAATCCCTGTACAGCTTCACAGCCTCTCACTTCCACCTCATTTCTCTCCTCACTTCACACCAAACTTTGAATGATTTGTCCATAGTCATTTTCATCACTTTGAAATGCTTTCCCTTCCAATCCATCCTAATCAAGATTTCCTCCAACCACCACAATGAAACCATTTTTGTCAAAGTCATGAAAGACATTCATCTCACTAAATCCAGGCGACCATTCTCTCTTTGTCTTACTCAGTTTTCATACAGCATTTGACACGAGACTATTCCATCCTTCAAGCACTCTTCATTTGATTTCAGAACCACCCACTCCCCTGGTTTTTCTCTTACCTGGTTGCTTATTTCTTCCACTTCTTCTTTGCTAAATCCCCTTCTCTCTCTGAATTTTAAATGCTATCATCCCCTCAGATCAGTCCTTACCCCACTGCTCTTTAGATGCATTCTTGCTTTCACCCAGCAACCTGATTTTAAATACTATCTGTGTGGTGATGTCTCCCAGAAATATAGCTTTGTCCCTAAACTCTTACAAATTAAAACTTGAAAATTTACTTGCTTACTTGACATTTTTACTTGGCTGTCAAATAAGTACATCAAACTTATGTAACAGAAACGAAACTTTGTTTTTCCCTTTCTAAACTTGCTTCTTTTTCTATTGTTTCCAGGTCAATAAGTATTATCATCATTCATCCAAAGATTCAGGCCAAAAGCTTTCATTCTCTAAATCTAATCCGTCAACAAGTTCTGTCAGCTCTCTCTTCAGAATGTATTCTGAATCCAAGACATTCTCTGCACCTGCTCAGCTATATCTATAGCCCAGTCTGCTGCAGTCTCTCACCTGGTCTCTGACCAGGCTATCCCTATCTCCATCAGCCCTCTCTGGTCTACCTGACGCTGCTTTTGACTTCCCACAGGCCCTTCTTCACACAGCAGACATAATGATCCTTTATAAATAAATATGATATCAAGTTTCCTGCATACTACATAGCATTCTCCAATGACTTTTCTTTGTATCTTAAATACAAACTCCTGACTGACAGCCTAGAAGATACTATGTGACCTGTCCCTCACCTGTGTGTCCTACCACTCCCACTCCTTATCATGTTCTAGCTGTACTAGTTGCTTGCTTCTTTTTGCATGTCCCAAACCTATTCCCGTTCCACAGCCTTTACAATTGCTGTTCTCCTTGCCTTTACAATTGCTGTTCTCCTTGCCTAATATACTCAACCTAAATTACTTGGCGACTAGACTCTTATCTTTCAGAATTCTGTCCAGATTCCTTCTCCAATCTTATTTAACTCTAGTTCCCCATGCTATGATTTTCTATATTACCTAGCTTTGTATTGTAATTCATCTATGTCACCATCTCAAATTATATATAGCCAAATTATTTCTAATGGACTGTGGTCTTCTTTAGAATATAAGCTTCAAGTGTGTTATGCAACATGAAGAATTAAAATGATATGATTTCTTCTCACATGACTCCTGATAATTCTAAAGTGGTCATTTAGATCTGAAGGTGTGAGGCCCAAAGCCCTCTTGCTCTGGGGAGAACAGTTTCCTTCACCTTAGAGCTATTCAGATAGAAATTGGCCATGATATTAACCTCTGACTGTTATCTTTGAATAAGACAATGAAGTGAGATGAGCTGGATCTGAACTCTCCCCAGGACAAATATTTTTCAACCGAATGAAAGATTTATATTTTTATCTATTTTGTTGTGCAGTGAAATATCGTTCTCCCTTACCTTACTTCTTGGAAAAGAATGAAGTGCTGTTGCTTTGAAAAGTTAACAGACGATTCTAATCAATCATCCTCAGGTTTGGATTTAAAGGTAAATTGGTCAAGAGTAAAGGTCAGAGCATGTTTCCTGAAGCTACTATAAGTCAAACTCTAATCCTAACCACGGATAAATAAATGGTTTAAACCAAATAGCTCAGAGGTTAAATTGTACCCTGAAAACTATGTTTTGAGCTTCCAGAAGACTAAAATAATATGAACCTTTTTCCAAGTTACTAAATCAAATGCTTGGCCAACTGATTTTTATAAAAGTAAAACAAACATAAATTAAACTATGTTACCCTTGTAAAGGAACTGTGATAGAAAAAAGTATAAGTACCTTCAAGAAAACTCTAGAATCTTAGAGGCTACAAATAGTGTTGGTAAGCAAGTACCTATTTCACAAGGCAAAAATCTTTACCACATTTGATGTTCAAACTATATTCTATTAAAATTCATAATTTTCATTGCTCTGTTAAACTTTGCAGAGTTGGCTCTGGCTTAAATATTAAGAATTAGGAAAGGAAGCAGCAAGAGAAGAAGCTAAAAGCCAAAGACATCCCGTTCTCATAATGCGTTGCTGGAAATGGCATCGCATTTAGTTTTATCTTAGGATATATGGGGAAGTCCTTGTTATTACTGATCTCTACTTCATTTCAAATAGGGCAATTTTCAAATGGACTCTCTAGTTGTAGGCTT
Source organism: Lagothrix lagotricha (assembly GCA_963574225.1). Taxonomy (NCBI): domain Eukaryota; kingdom Metazoa; phylum Chordata; class Mammalia; order Primates; family Atelidae; genus Lagothrix; species Lagothrix lagotricha. Next base: position 39,011 of record CAUYNB010057905.1, read on the forward strand.
TCTGAGTGATTCCTTTGTAACACTTTTATTTCTGAAGGCACTCTGCAAAAAGTACAAAAGAATTTTGAAAATTATTTCCTGCAAAAACTTTGAAACCAAAATCTATTTTCCTTTTTTTTTTTTTTGGTTTTTGCCCTATAGCATATATCCAACAACTAAAATACATTTTTGAAAACCAAATGATGATTAGGAAATACAGGACAAATTTGAAGGTAGGGCATATTGTCCACAGTCATCCCCAGACATTATTATGTTCCTGTCACGTAAGGCACTCAATAATGTTTCATTGAATAGAAAAATGAATGTTTACACAAATGCTCCCCAAGAATAAGTAACATAATTCTTAAAAAGAAGGCAGGGGTAAGTCAGTAGCTAAGTAATTTTTATTTCCAGTTCTGTCGTACACTTACATTAAAGTCTTGATCAAAGTACACATTTTTAAAACGTTAAATTACTCCGTTAGAAAACCGTATACATTCATATAATTATTAATTTAATAAATTTGTCTAGAGTACCTCACATGACATATACAGAGGATTTAAAGATGGAGCATGCATTTCTTTCCTCAAGGAGCTCATGTCTAGAGAGAAAAAGAAACAATCAAATGTAGAATGACAAGTGAGCACAATGGCTGCTGGAAGAGGTCTGAAAGTATCCTAGTCAGATGTCAGAGCCATTCTGGAAAATCATGGTGAGCTTCCTAGACAAAATGAGGTCTAAGTGAAGTGTGAGGGACAAATAGGCACTACCAGGCAAAAGGTGTATGAGAGAGGGAAGGATATTCCCAACAGATAAAGGAGTGAGGCACAAAAAACAGAAATGAGAGGAATTACAGCATAGAGAAGTGAGAATAGCTCTACAGTATCTGAAATATTGGAAATAAAAAAATGGAAAGATAAAGAACAAGAAGAGAAATGGCAAACTCAAAAGCCATCTGTGCTCAGACAGAAAATTTAAAAATACAAAGGACATAATATGAAAAAATGGGGAGTAAAGAGAATTGTGTCAATTGGAGATTGCATGCCAAGCTAAAGAAGTTTGTGGTCAAATGATTAGACAAAGTACTGGATAAATATAAACAAATACTCTGCATGCTGGAGTTTAAGGTCATAGACCAGCAATGTGTGATTTCATGTAGCAGAAATGCTTAGTGATTTGATTTTAAAAGGCCATAAGTGCCATCCTAAATAATTTCAACTTTCAGAAAATGGAAAAATACTGAAGAATTTTAAGTAGGGAAACAACATAATATTTCTAATAAAACAAACAAAAACATACTATAGGATATAGAGAAGATGAAAATTTGAGCAAATACATCTGAAGGTCCATGTCCATCATTCTCATGAAAGTAACCAAAAATATAAAAAATAGAAATTCTGGACCCCATTCTGAAAACTAGGAAAAGATAGCACCCTGATGCTAGAAATTAAAAAAAAATTGCTCGTAACTTATGCTATAGTGGAAGAGGTAGCCTGATCATTGGCTGTCCACTTAAGATGTAATATCTGCCTTGGACATACACATGACAGATCACATCAGAATATTAATATCAATGTTAATTCAGAGCAGCAAGAACTGGAGTAAGGAGTGGGCCAATGTTGCATTAGGATCTCAAAGCCACTTCTGGAAAAGGCACAGTTTTATAGGCCAGTCCAGCCAGGTTTCACACAGCAGCACTTATACCCCACTTCACACAGATTAGCATGGGAGATAAAAAATGAGACACTTCTGTGGCTGGCTACTAAAATGCAGTTGGACCTCAACTGGCTTCAGAACACACCACTAACTGAAAAACAGATATTTGTCATCTAATCCCATTGGCCCTACTTTAAGTCTCTTTTTTTCCTGCATATCTGCCTATGACCTTTATTCTTAAAATGGTAAGCATCATCTAAGCATATATCATCAGAACATGACACAGCCTAACAGATATGTTCTACATTTTAACTCTAAATCCTGTTTAAATATAATCAATCCTTTATAAGAATTAGGAGAGAAAAAAATACTATTTTGCGAGAGCACAGTGCAATTAAAAAGAATGACATCTGTGAAGTCAGAACAAATATTTCCATGAAATAGCTCTTCATCTAATAGGAAAAATTTGTGTTTCTACACATTGATATGGTTATGTTTAGTTTTCCCACCCAAATCTCATCTCGAATTATAATACCCATAATCTCCATAATCCCCATGTGTCAAGGGAGAGACCAGGTGAAAGTAATTGAATCATGGGGGTGGTTTCCTCCATGCTGTTCTCATGATAGTGAGTGAGTTCTCGTGAGATCTGGTTTTATAAGGGGCTCTTCTCCCTTCCCTAGACACTTCTTCCTGCTGCCTTGTGAAAGAGGTGCCTTGCTTCCCCTTTCCCTTCCACCAAGGCCTCCCCAACTATGCTGAACTGTGAGTCAATTAAAGTCATTTATAAATTACCCTGTCTCAGGAAGTTCTTTAAAATGGCCTAATAGAGCCATACTGAAAAAACTTTGAAAAATTGTTAATTTAATGGTAGTCATAAAGGAGGAACAATCTAACATTAGGAGAGACAGAAGTGTATAATTTTTCTGTTAAATGAAACTGTAATTGAGGCAATGAGCCGGAGTTTAGATTTTGATTAAAACTATTGTAATTGAGGCAATGAGAAGGAGTTTAGATTTGGATTAAAACTGAATACATGATACAAGCATCACTGAAAAAAATCCTCACAAACCTCAAGAGAAAAAGAACAAAAATAATGAGAAAATACATAATGTGTATATAATGTATATTTGCTTTCCAATAAAATTGGAAATTCAAAAGAGGTGAGTATAGAAGATAAAGGATACAAAATAATAAAACAAATAAAAAATGTTTTCAAATTTAAACAAAAATTTGTTTTCATAATGAAATAGATAAATAAATGTCAAATTTAAAGAAATAGACATTTGTTAATGCATTTATGTTAATTTTTTAAATAGAAATAGCATCTTTTAAGAATCCAGGTAGAAAAAATTTATGTTCATAAAGGTAAAAATTTCAGCTGACATCACACTTTTGACATTTTCTTTCAAAAAACAGTGTATGTAATCATACTTATAAATCTTTGGGTATAAGGACAAAACACAAAAACTCTAGGTGAATTGAATGTTCATGTGTAAGTGAGAACAGGGAATAAAGGAACTCTTATTCCTTTCTACCAATTCTACGTTTCTTTGATCCACTCTCTCAACTTGGCATATATATCTCCTTAAATCCTACTTGATCTCCAGATAAAGACAGCAATAACATCATAATTACACATAACATGATACTACTATTACCATACAACCAAATGTGTACTAATCTCTTCTTCCTAAAAGTTTGTAATTTTTATGAAGTACTCTACTCAATTCCCTTTCAAAACAAAAATTCTTCAGAGGACTATTTCTGTTGACTAAGAGAAAAAAAAAACAGTGAACTCAAGAATGGAGAGGTTTGGGACACTGAGGAGGGTGGATCACTAGATCAGAACTTTGAGACCAGCCTGGCCAACATGGTGAAATCCCGTCTCTACTAAAAATACAAAAATTAGCTGGGTGTGGTGATGGCTCATGCCTGTAATCCCAGCTACTCAGAAGACTGAAGAAGGAGAATCACTTAAACCCAGCAGGCGGAGGTTGCAGTGAGCCGAGATTGCGCCATTGCACTCCAGCCTGGGCTACAGAGCAAGACTCCATCTCAAAATAAAATAAAATAAAATAAAATAAAAAATGGAGTGGTTATGCTATGGTTATGCTATGGTTATGCTATTACAGTACTCACAGTAAATAATGAGTAGCCAAGTAATAAATAATTTTTGTTAATATGATCACAAATGGAATTTAAAGAGTCTAAAACTATTTTTGAAATAAAAGTTATCCTATGAAAAAATAATAAGCAAGATATAAAATAAGAGATTAAAGTAAAATTGAAAAATATATGCAGGAATAATTGAATGTATATGATTTCTTCACATTGTCAATGCAATAAAATGTTTCTTTTAATTTTTTACAAATTGAAACCAATTAGAACTTTACATTATTTTCTAAAATCAAAACCAATCATTGATAGAATTCTAAAAAACAACACCCTATCTTTCAAAATATCAAAAGAAAGTAGAAAGCAAAATTAATTATAAATGATCTGATTTTTTTCCAAAAAAAAAATAAGACATAAAAGAAACATAAAATGCAAGATACCCACAGGAAAAAAATAAAAAAAGAGAAGTATAATTTAATTAAAACAATTCTCAATTGAAAGGGATAGGCCCATTAAGAGAGAATATTTATTATGAGGGATTGACTCATGCGATTATGGAGGTAAGAAGCCCCATAATTTTTCCTCTGCAATATTGAGGCCCAAGAAAGCTGGTGGTGTAATTCCATCCCAAGTTCAAAGGACTGAGAACCAGGAAGCCACTGGTGTAACCCTGGTCTGAGTTCAAAGACCCAAGAACAATTAACACCAAAGTCCAAGGGCAGAAGAAAACATATGTCTCAGCTCAAGCGGAGAAAGAAACTCTCCCCTTTTGTTCTATTCAGTCCCTCCAAATATGGGTGGGTGCTCACCCATACTGATGAAGGCAGATGATCTTTACACAGTCTACTCATTCAAGTGCTAATGTCTTCCAGAAACACCCTCACATACATATCCAGAATAAAATTTTACTAGTTATCTGGGGATCCCTTCGCCCAGTCAAGTTGGCATACAAAATAAATAATTATAGATCCGCCTCTTATCAATTTGGCTTATATATCTCCTTAAATCATACCTAATCTCCAGATAAAGATAACAATAACATCATAATTTCACCTAACATGATACAACAATTTTCACACAACCAAATGCAAACTAATCTCTTCCTCAGAAAATGAGACGAAGTCCTTGAGTGACATTCTTCTCCTGATGTTCCATAACTTAAATACTTGTAAAATGAACAATACTTAAATCCTTATACAAGAGTCAATATAACTTATGTTACCGATATGGAAAAAAAGAAAATAATGAACAAAGATATGTGTTTAACATATGTATATACACATACATACAGGCATATTCATAACAAAATTAGGAGATAATACTCATGACAATTGTAGTCCTCATTTCTGAAACTGGCCACATGGTTGTAGCTGCTATTCATAACTACCTTCTACCACTATCCTGTACAGCCTTTACCTTCAGCAATTCCCTTGGCTGGTTCTGGTTTCTAAACTGACAGGAGGACTCAAAACTTCATTCCTTTTAGGTTCTGCCCCAAGAGTTGTTCCACCTGAACCGAGTTATTGTTTTCCACGGGCCTTAATCGCAATGTGTGAGAACACTAAGCGTGCCCTAAGGGAACTTCTGTATCCCAGACATACTCATCCTCACCCCCATGGTGGAGCAATTACCCCCTTGGTAGTCAGATCACTGTAGCCCACACCGTAACTTCCTTATTTGCCTGTTGAGTCAGCAGCATGGAGAGCACAAGGTGGCTGGGTGGCAGTCTTAACTCCTAGGTCATTGTAATTTTTGTCGTGTCTCCTGGTGAAGCATCCCATCCTCTGGAACTAAGACTCTAGGCCAGCAGAGCATAATGTCATGGAAACAGAAAGCAAACATTTTGCTTGTGAGTCACTAGAGGTAGTAGTGAATGATGCCACTCTCACTTCCAATCCTTGATTCCTGGACCCATGAATTCTGGCTACCACATAAATGGCATCATATATTTGACTCTGATTCAGAGCATATACAGCCTTTTGGAGAACCTCATCCCATTCCTGAAGGGTATTGCCACCTAGCTGGTACTGTAACTGAGTCTTCAAAGATGGAAGCTTGGAAAACATAGTAAAACCAATGATTTTCATGTTCCTCATCCTATTGCTGCACTTCCCTTGCTGTGAAGTGAGTTCCTTCATCAAAAGAAATGTGATCCGGAATACTATGAAAACGGACAAGTCAGTGATTTAAGTTCACAGATGGTAGTTTTAGTGAAGTGCTGTGTGCAGGAAACGCAAATCCATATTCAGTGTATCTATTCCAGGAAGGACAAAATACTGCTACCAACCTGCTACCACTCAGTGGTGACTATAGTCAGGTTAGCCTTGTTGAGTGGAAGTCCATGTTTCTGAGCCCATGTGTAACTTCCATCCCTGCTACCATGACCTCTTGGTTCATGACCCCATTGGGAAATGAAAAAGTTGGCTGAAGAAAGAAACTGACTTGTATTCTTTCACACAGTGGGTCATTCCATCCACTTTACTGTTAAAATCCTTCTCTTCTGGTTTTAAAAAGTCAATTCCTCTAGGGGTGGGGAAGCCTCTTCTTTGGTAAGGAAGGTTCATCAGAATTTAGGGTCTCAATATCACCAGCTTCATCAAGGTCTTCCTACATATTTTCACTCAAACTTATAGGACACCATCATCTTCCAGTCAATGACCTCATTTTACCAGTAGATACACTGCGAACTTGGTAGTTCAACTTGCATTGCATTTAGCTAATCACAAGATAAGATTCTGCATTTGACTTCTTGTAATTTTTGCCTTGCAGCTACTGGACATAAGAGATTCCTTCAGGGAAAACATAGAGGCCTTTAGACCATTTACATAGAGCTGAAAATGTGAATCTCTGAGCTCATTTTTCAAAATCAATTTTTCTAGCAATATTAGGAGTAACTGACTTTGTATTTATTTTTATTTTTTTATATTTCACTTTTTTGGGTACATAATAGTTGTACATATTTATGGGGTACATGTGATACTGTGACACAAGCATACAATGTGTAATTGTATACTGGGAAATCCAGTGACACAAGCATACCATGTGTAATTGTATACTGGGAAATCCAGTATAACTGGCATACTGGGAAATCCATCACCTCAAACATTTATCATTTCTTTGTATTGGGAACATTCCAAATCCACTCTTCTAGGTATTTTCAAATATACAGTAAATCATTGTTAACTATAGTCACGCTATTGTGCTACCAAGCATTAGATTTATTCCTAATATTTAGCTATATTTTTTAACCTTTAGTCAGTCTGTCTTTATCCCCTGTCCACATTACCCTTCTGAGCCCCTAGTAACAGTTAATCTTCTAACTTCATGAAATAAACTTTTAAATCAGTTCTTTACATGTCTTCCTTTGAGGCACATCAGTTCAGATCTTTTGCATATTTTTAATCAGATCATTTATTCTTATTATTGCTGTGTTGTCTCATTTCTTATATATTCTGATTATTAATCCCTTATTAATTGAATAGGTTGCAAATAATTTCTCACATTATGTGGGTTGTCTCATTCCTTTGCTGATTATTTTTTTCTGCTGTGCAAAAGCTTTTTAGCTTGATGAGATCCCATTTGTGCATTCTTGCTTTAGTTGCCTGAGCTTTTGAGGTCTTACTCAAGAAATCTTTGAAAGTATCATCTATGGAATCACCTAGTTGTTTGTTTCTTACAATTGGTTGAATAAGAGTATTCAACACAAACATATTGTTTCTCTATAAATGCAGTGAACTTTTAGTCCTCCTTTTACTACTGGAAATAGAGTAATTAGCATATTTAAGTATAATCAGATTGGAGAACAAATTCAGAGAAACTGAGAACCAACTCAGAAAATGTATCCTTAAAATTTTGTTTCTCTAGAACCATTTTCTACAATTCAGTTTGTATGTTTAAGATATAGTAGAATACAGGGTCATAAACCTATATGTTCTCCATGACAGCTAACATATATAATGAAAATATATAGATAAAAAATGGTTAAATTTTAATTGTAACAGAGCACACACATTACTTTCACCTTTGTCACATCAGGTATGTGAAGTACTGATAGAAATGGTTTGAGATACACTCTTAGATTTAGTCATTTGAATTATGAGATTTTTGCATATGAGAAGGTTTATTTAATATATTTATTTTAACTTTATATTGTCTACAGAGGCATTCACAATTCAGAGAGAAAAAAACACAATTATGCAATTATACTGGTAGTTTTATATTGCAACATGTTACATTAACTTTTTCTCTCAACGTGCTTTGTTAGTTGATAGCACTGATAATCAAATATGTCATTAAAATACAATATTTTAATTGGTTTTACTTTTTTTTCTTCTTCTTTATCATAGGAACCATGTTTTATTAAACTTGTTCTTTTACAAATCATTTTCTAAATTTCCCAAAGCATTTATTACCCTTACCCCTTAGATTTAAATTACAATATTTGTATACAAGTAAGATTGACTTCTGGGCTACCAATTATTTTCTCTTTTTACGTCCACTTCAGTACCCATATCATATTATTTTCATTAGTAAAGCTTTATGTTTTCCTATATAGTAATGCAAGATCCAGTGATTGTGATTTTCCCCCATCATTTATTAAATATTTTTGCATAATTTCTCTGTGAATTTTTGAATTATCTTATGGAGGAATTTCTGAATTAAACTTTATTAAAAACTTTGATAATACTTTAGTTATGATTGCATTAAACTTATACATTAATTATAGAATTACAATTTTTTTTACAATATTGAGTCTTTCGATTGAAGAACATGGCTTATCTCTACATTTTTTAAGTCTTTTTGACAACCTTAAGAAAAATTTGATCTTTTTTTGTTATAGATGTATTAAGATTTATTATTATAATTATTACTAAGTATCTCATTTTTCATTGTTGCCACTGTAAATGGGACATTTTCCTTTTTATATTTTCTTATATCTAGTATATAGAACACTTTATTGTTGTATGTTAATCTTGTATCTGGCCACCTTAACAGACTCTTATGTTGTTATTGTAATTCATCTATTTAGTCTTTTTTTTTTTTTACTTCTTTCTTTTAAAATTTTTTTTCTCTTTTTGTATTAAAGGTTTAGGAATTACATAAATTATGGAGACCATGCATTATATTTTGTTTGTAAGCATAATCTCAGTCTTTTGGTAATAGCTATCAATAAACAAAGAAAAAAATAACAATTTTATAGAATAATTAATTAGATGAAAACATGTTTTAAAATAGTGTTTTACTTCTCAATTGATGGTATTATGTATGTCTATTTACTAATATTTGATAATAATTTAACAAAAATTGGAATTAACACAGAAATTAAGGAGCATAGTTTTGTTTTTTTTTAATTTAAATTAGTACTATTGACCTAAGTTACTTAACCCACTATAGGGTTCTCATAAATTTAATACAAGTAAAAGGCAGTGATGAACGTAATTGTACCTAAAGTAAATATTCACATTTCCTACCAAAACAGAGACATAGACCAATGAAAACAGAACAGAGGCCTCGGAAGCAATGCCACACGTCTACAACCATCTGATCTTTGACAACCTGACAAAAACAAGCAATGGGGAAGGGATTCCCTGTTTAATAAATTGTGTTGGGAAAACTGGCCAGCCATGTGCAGAAAGCAGAAACTGGACACCTTCTTTACACCTTATACAAAAATTAACTCCAGATGGATTAAAGATTTAAACATAAGACCTAACACCATAAAAACCCTAGAAGAAAACCTAGGCAATACCATTCAGGATATAGGAATAGGCAAGGACTTCATGACTAAACCACCAAAAACAATGGCAACACAAGCCAAAATAGACAAATGGGATCTAATTAAACTTAAGAGTTTCTGCACAGCAAAAGAAACAGTAATTAGAGTGAATTGGCAACCAACAGAATGGGAAAAAAATGTTTGCAATCAACCCATCTGACAAAGGGCTAATATTCAGAATCTACAAGGAACTAAAGAAGATTTAGAAGAAACAAACAAACCCACTCAAAAGTGGGCCCTGGACTCGGCTGGCAGTCACAGCCTCCTGTTGTCTTGGCAAACACCCTGACAGTAGGGCAGACAACCTCATAACTTCCACTACAGGTAGCTAGGTAGGCAATTCCTGCTGGAGCTACCAGTCTAGCAGTCCTACTACTTTGTGAACTCAGACAGAGGGCACAGCCTCCTGTTGTTACAGGAAACATCATCCAGACAGCCCCGCCCCTGCAACTAGCAGCAGGCAGGCAACTTCTGCTAGAAGGGTGGACAACCCCACCCACCCCTGCAACTAGTAGCCAGGCAGGCAACTTCTACTAGAGCTTGCAGCTCAGTGATCCCTCTTTTGCCTTAATAAAGCCAGTGGGAAGCCTCCCATTGTCCCAGGAAACACCCAGACAGCAGGGTGAGTTATCTCACCCATTTTCACTGCTAGTAGCCAGACAGGCAATACTGGCTGGAGTTTCTAGCCCAGCAGTTCCATTTCCATACATTAACAACTTCCAAGCTGAAAGCAAAATCAAGAATGCAATCACATAAACAGTAGTCACAAAAAGAATCAAATATCTAGGAATATAAATCGATATCTTAAAAATGGCCATACTCCCCAAAGCAATTTATAGATTTAATAGATATCTATAAATAGCAATTTATAGATTCCTATCAAACTACCAATGATATTCTTCACCAAATTAGAAAGAACTACTTGAAAATTCATATAGAACCAAACAATTTTTAAAAGATCTCAAATAGCCTAGACCATTCTAGCAAAAAGAATAAAGCTGGAGGCATCACGCTATCCAACTTGAAACTATTCTACAGAGCTACAGTAATGAAAACAGCTTGTTGCTTGTGCAGAAACAGACACAGAGACCAATGGAACAGAATAGAGAGCCCAGAAATAATGCCATACACCTACAAGGATCTGAACTTTGACAAAGATGACAAAAACAAGCAATGGGGAAATGCTCCCTATTCTATAAGTGGTGCTGAGATAACTGGCTAGCAATATTCAGAAGGTTGAAGCTGGACCTCTTTCTTATACCATATACAAAAATCTACTCAAGGGTAATTAAAGACTTAAATGCAAAATCTAAAATTAAAAAAACCCTGGAAGATAACCTAGGAAATACCATACTGAACATAGGTCCTGGCAAAGATTTCATGACAAAGATGCTGAAAGGAATGGCAACAGAAACAAAAACTGACAAATTGAACCTAATTAAAGCAAAGAGCTTCTGCAAAGCAAAAGAAACCATCAACAGAGTAAACAGACAACCTACAGAATAGGAGAAAATACTTACAAACTATGCATTCAACAAAGTCTAATATCCAGAATCTAAAATAAATTTAAACAAATTAACCAGAATAAAACAAAACAACCTCATTAAAAAGTGGACCAAGGACCTGAACAGGTATTTTTCACAATAAGCATATAACAATCATCTGATCAGTGAAGAGAGATAGTTTGACTTCTTATATTTCTATATGGTTGCCTTTTATTTCTTTGGCTTGCCTGATTGCTTTGACTGTCACCTTTAGTACCATTTTGAGTAGGAGTGATGAGAAGCAGCATGCTTGTCTTGTTCCAGTTCTCGAAGGTAATGCTTTCAGTTTTTACCCATTAAGTATGAATTTGGTTGTGAGTTTGCCATAGTTGGTGCTTATTATTTTGAGGTATGTTTCTTTGATTACTAGTGTGTTGAGAGTTTTTATCATGAAAAGGAATGTTGGGTTTTACTGCAAGCTTTTTCTGTGTTTTTTGATATGATCATATGGTTTTACTTTTTAATTCTGTTTTTGAGGTGAATTGCATTTATTGCTTTGCATATGTTGAACCAACTTTGTATCCCAGGGATAAAGCCTACTTGATTGTGGAGGATTAGTTTTTGATATGTTGCTAGATTCGGTTTGCTAATATTTTGAGATGGTATTTATATTTGAGACAGAGTCTCTCACTCTATTGCCCAGGCAGGAGTGCAGTGGTGTAATTTTGGCTCACTGCAACCTCTGCCTCCCAGGTTCAAATGATCCTCCTACCTCAGCCTCCTGAGTAGCTGGGACTACCAGTGTGTGCCACCACACCTGGCTGGTTTGCTAATATTTTGTTCAGAATTTTTCCATCTATATTCATCAAGGATACTGACCTGAAGTTTTCTTTTTTATGTTGTGTCTCTGCCAGGTTTTGGCATCAGGATGATGCCGGCTTCAAATAATGAGTTAGGGAGAAGTCCCTCTTCCTCAGTTTTTTGAAAAACTTTTAATAGAAATGGTGTCATCTCCTTTTTATACATCTGGTTGAATTTAGCTGTGAATCTATCTGGTTCTGGTTTTTGTTCTTGGTAGGCTTTTTATTGCCGAAATCAATTTTGGAACTTGTATTGGATTGTTCAGGGATTCAGTTTCTTCCTGATTCAGTCGTGAGAGGTTTTACTTTTCCTGCAATGTATCCATTTTATCTAGACTTTCTAGTTTTTGGGCATAAAGGTGTTCATTATAGTCTCTGAGGATCTTTTTAATTTCTGTGGGATCAGTTGTTACATAACATTCATCATTTCTGGTTGTGCTTACTTGGATCTTCTTTTTTCTTTGTCAATATAGATTGTGGTCTGTCAATTTTGTTTCTCCTTTCAAAGAGCTGAATTTTGGTTTTATTGATTTTTTGTATGGATTACTGAGTTTCAGTTTTATTCAGTTCTGTTCTGATTTAGATATTTCATGTCTTTTGCTAGCTTTGAAGTTTGTTTATTCTCATCTTTCTGACTCCTCTAGGCATGCTGTTAGTTAAATAGTTTAGGATCTTTCTAACTTTCTGAGCCTAGCACTATAAACTTCTCTCTTAACACTGCATTTTCTGCATCCTGGAGACTTTAGTATGTTTTTGTTTTCATTTATTTAAAAAATTTTTTTGATTTAGGCCTTGATTTCACTTTTTATCCCATATTCATTCAGGAGCAAGTTGTTTTAACATCCATGTAACTTTATTGTTTTGAGAGTTCTTCTTGGTATTGATTTCTGTTTTTATTCCACTGTGGTCAGATATTATGGTTGGTATAATTTTGATTTTTTGAATATAATGAGACTTGCTTTATGGCCAAGCATGTAGCTAATCCTGAGATATGTTCTGTATGCCAATGAGAAAGAGTGTATATTCTGTGGTTGATGGGTGGAGTATTCTGTACATGTCTCTTAGGTCTTACTGATCAAGTGCTGAGTTCAAGTCCAGAATTTTTCAGTTTTCTGCCTTAATGATCCTTGTAATGCTGTCAGTGGGGTGTTGAAATATCACATCATTATTGTATGGCTTTCTAAGTCTTTTTATAGGTTTAGCGGTATTTATTTTACGAATCTTAGTTGATCCAATATTGGGTGTGTGTATATTTAGAATATATGAATTGAACTCTTTATCATTACGTAATTCTTTCTTTTTTTTCTGTTATTGGTTAAAGTCTATTTTATCTGATATAAGAATAGCAACCCCTGCTTTTTATTTTCTGTGTGTATGGTACATCTTTTCCAACACTTCACTTTGAGTCTATGGGTGTTATTACATGTGAGATCAATTTCTTGAAGCGAGAAGATGGATAGATCTTGCTGCTGTTGTTGTTTATCCAAGTTTCCATTCTATACCTTTTATGTGGGGCATTTAGACTATTTATATTCAAGATTAATATGTGTTAATCTTGATATGTGAGGTAAATTGTAAATTTGTTATCTCGTTGATTTTTAGTTTCTATAATGTGCTTGTTGTATAGAGCATGTGGTCTATGTGCTTAAGTGTGTTTTTGTGGTAGCAGGTATCATTCTTTGGTTTCCATGCTTAGAACTCCCTAAGAATTGCTTCTAAGTCTGGTCTAATGGTAACAATTCCTTTAGTGCCTACTTTACTAGAAAATATTTTATTTCTCCTTTGTTTATGAATCTTAATTTGGTGGATATAAAATTCTTGGTTGGAATTTTGTTTCTTTAAAAATACTGAAAATAGGCCCTTAATATTCTTACTTATATTATCATATTGGTCAATAAATTACTAAGAGAGGTGTTAAAATATTTACCCCGTTTAAAGCTTGTAAATTTCTTCTAAGAATTGTGCCCAAATAACTTTTTACTTTACATATTTTGAAGCTCTTTTATTATATGCACAGAAAATTTAGGTGCTAGTAAATACACTGGTAAGTCAAAACTTTTGTAAAATAATTGGATAGTGGTTGTCTTTAAATAGCTAAATTATTGGCCTTAAAGTGTAAGACTAATATTAAATTCTATTATTTTAAATAGTAGTGCATTATATTTTTAAGGTAAAATATATCTGCTATTTATTTTTCTATTCTCTTCATTTCAACCTTTATATGTTCTTATATTTTAGAATAATTTCTTTTTGGCAGCACATAGGTAGATCAGTTTAAACAAGCTTGATATTCTGTCTTTTAACTAGAAAGTTTAATCTGTTTATAATTGCTATAATTGTTATATGTGTGTATGTTTGTGCATGTGTGAAGTATTTCTAAATATTTTTTGTTTTCTCTATATTCCTCATTTCATATTTATTCTCTGTTTTCATATGTATTTATTGAATTTTTATATTCTGTTTTTCCCCTCTTCTGTTTGATAAGTCACATCCTGGTTCTATTCTTTAAGTAATTTCTACATATGTGCATATATAATATACCAATTTATTATTTTTTCTTATATCTCAAAACTTTCTTAAGATTGTTTCCTTCTACCTGAAGTATACCTTCGAAAATTTACTTAGATGTGAGCCATTTGTGTCAATATGTCAGTTTTTGTTTTAATATAAATGTCTTTATTCTACTCTCTTTCTTCAATGACAGTTTAACTGGGATTCTCTCAGAACATTGAAAGCATAATTTTCCTGCCTTTTCCACAAATGCTATTAAGAAGTCAGGGCTGAGTCTGTTCTTTCTTTATAGTCATTCTGTCTTTTTATTCTGGGAGTCTTTAATATAATCTTTTCATTTTTTTGTGTGTTTTGCTATTTTTCCAGATTTATTGTATTTTTATCCTTCTTGGGATTCATTGAGCATCCCAAAGTGGAGGGCTTGTTTTTGTTTTTATCTTCCATCTTTTCTAGACATTTTCAATCTTTTGCTCATCAAATATGGTGTTTTTTTTTTTTTTGTAATAGAAAGCCTTTACCTTTGATCAACTATTTAATAATGCTTCTCATTATTTCCTCTATCTTTTTATTTAATATTCCCCATCTCATATCTCCTGAGCTCTATACAAAATAGTGATAATTTCTCTAGATGTATTTTTTACTTCACCAGCTATTTCAGAATTACCATTGAATCTAGTATGTAAATAATCTATTGATTTATAAAATTTTAATAATAAAATGTCTCTTTTTTATAATCTTTTATACAGTTATTTTCAAAGCTGTCATTCCTTAGTCATGTTTTCAATGAGCAGTTTAATTAAACTATTCATCATTCATATTTTCTATATGCATATTCTAATAAAAAGGCTCTTGGGGGTATTATGCTTTTTATTATTTTTGCTGTCACGTATGGTGGCTTGTTTCCTTGGATTGGTAGGCCATTCTTTGACAAATTCCTCTGTGAGTTATAATTCTAGTTTAGCCTCACCACCAATGAGAACTCAGCCTGGCTGGTTTTCTTTATTAATTACTTTTGAATTAAGGACATAAAGAAGATTAAGGTTTATTTATTTTATTTCAGAGACAATGGTAGAGTTTATTCCTCTGTTATTTCATAAGGTGTCCACTAGTTCCATTCTTCGAGTAGTTTCTAAATATATGCATATTTTACTAAAAGTATAAGGCCAATTAATGTCTCTGAACTGTAAGTTAACATATTAACTATTCCTATTTTTCTAACTTAGCAATTCTTTCTTTTCTAATCTTCTAGAGCTATTATGTTTTATATCCCAAATTAGATATCAGTGTTACTATTTTGTCATGTAGTTGATTATTTATAACTCAAAACTTTAAGATTTTCTTTTACCTGAAGCATGTCTTTCAGTAATTAGTTTAAAATTCTAGTCCTATCATACTGAAAGTATATTTCCTCCTTAAGCATGTTTTTAAGATTATAAATTTATGTTGCCCCTGGGACCAGAAGACTGCCTCATTATTCATATGTGCTGCATTTGTTTTTTTTCTAACCTTCCAGAGGCAGCTGCATGAAAAGTGTCGGTATCATTGTTTTTTGCTACCAAGTAGAAATGACACTAACTGTAATTAAATCACTATCATTTTAGAAATGGACAATCCTAAACTGCCACTTTTGTTTTCCTAAGCAAGAGTTTCCTCCTATGAGTCCCTTGCCTCACTATTATATCTAAATGTCTCTGTGTTTCCCAGTGCCCATTTGCTCAAGCCATCATCTGCTCTTACTTGGATTATGACGGGAGCTTCCTAACTGATCTCTTCATTCCCCTCAGACCCTTTCAGAACTGTTCTTATTAGAAAAACTTCAAAAAGTAAGGTACCAAACCAGTTCTTAAAGAATTCTACTTTCATTTAAAAGAAAACTAAAACCAAGGAAAGTCTGTGGATCGACAAGCTACAAGCTATTTATTTGGCCATACAGTATTCTCAGTCTAAAAGGAAGGTACTGGGACAGGAGGAAAAGAAAAAGCAAGATTGATGTGAATGAGATGGAAGGAGAAGAAGAGCATGGTTCGCAAGAGGGAGGAGTGAGAACATAAAAGGGCAGCTGAGGGTACTGTGGAGAAAACATTGTCCGTTTTTACCAATTTTTCTTTTCGCCAGGCCACATGAACTGACCTCAGTAATGGAGTGGAAATCGCAGGGTGAAAGAGAGGAAAAGAGAAATGCCTTTCTTGCTCTTAAAAAGCTCAGGAATAATAAATCACATGCAACGTGACAGTGGATCCCATTAGACCTTCTTGGGCACAGGCTAACGGGGTTTGGACAGGGTCCAGCGGCAATCTACAAACCCGCAAACCTCCCAGGCTTGCTGTTTGCTTCAGTGTGAGCTGTTAGCAAGAGGGCAGGGGTATGTCTGGAATAGTTGAACTGTTGTTTGGGGGCTGAACTGGCTTCTACTCAGGAAATGTTGGGAGAAAAACAGGTGAGAAAAAGTAAGAAGAGGAAATATACATGTATTGCCTAAAAGAAGAAACGGGACTCAGGGCCTGGCTCAGTCTTACTCCCTCTGTGTCAAATTCCATTTCCAAGAAATACATTACTATCAGAACCTACTTGGCTAAACAGATGTAAAATTAAATATTCTGTTACACCTAGCTGTCATTCTCATCAGTCTAGACTAGGAGAGTGTCTAGATGAGGGATAAGAACATTGATGTGGGAGAAAAAAAGAATAAAGCAGAAAGAAAAATTCACTCTTGTGTATCTCCAAGTCACTCTCTTCTAACTGGGAGTGGTGCAATAAAGATTTTCAACGCACCTCAGCCCAATACAGTACCTATTTATCAAACTCAGCATCATTCCTAATATTACCTGAAGGTAAATCATCAGAAGCATAGCGAGTCCCCCGAACAAAAGGGCTGTGTGTGTGTTTATTTAGCAGGATATCTCATCTGACATTCATCATCCTTCCTTTTTCTTAAGCTTGCAGTTAATGTAAATCATGCCTTCCCTAAATGAGAGACATTTTGCAGTTGCACTGCTTGGGTTCCAAATCCTGACTCAGAGACACCAAGAGGTTAAGTAGCACAACTAGCAAGTACATTTTCCTCCATGTGAAATGTGAGAATTTACCTTGTAGAGAGAGGTGCTTAGAACAATTACTAGTACATCATGAAATATTTGCTATAATGATCATATCCCTACTAAATCAAGTAAAATCTGCTTCCAAGTTCTCATTCACCAAAGTGCTTAAGATGTCCAATACAGATTTTTTCGCAGCTCCTTCTTCCTCCCACAGTAGAACAAAGACTCTGATATTATGCAGTCCAGGTGAGAATGAGCAAGGAGGCCCATGATTTTAATTATTCGGTACACAGAGATGCTGGCTGTAATACAAATTCACTACATGGGTCCTTTCTACAGCTCTAAGAATGTGATACTTAGTGCCCATTCTCGACAAGCTCCAGAGAACACGATCTGAGGTCGAGGTACCACCTGGCACAGTGTGCAAGGGAACTACATGTTTTTTCCACATTACTTCCCAAAGACTGTCCCTTTCCAATGAGCAAGATACCACCTTTGACAAGTTCTTCCTTCATCTCACAGTACAAGTTTCTATCCCTTTGCCTGGTAGGAGCATCCATTTTAATCCTCTCCACAGGCCTAGGATTAAATCCATAAAGTATTGTTAACTCTTCCATGAATTTATAAAAAGCACAGTCCTCAACAGCCCAAAGTTTTTCTTTTGAGATATTTATCTGTATATCTTCAGTCTGTAGCAACAGAATAGCACGACTTATTAATCTTAATGTCACTAAAAGTGGGAAAACCAAATCACATTTTACTACAGATGACATCATAAAGAGTAAATGGAAATATTGTTGCCAAAATATCATTTGGTGTTTGCGGACAGATGGGACACAAAAGTAATAGGAACCAAAATGCTGCCCTTAACAAGAGAGGAGTCCAACTGGGAACTGACAAACTTTAAACACAGGAGCTCTGCCTTAGGACAATGGCATGCAAATATAGAGCAGGTAAGAAAGACCCACGGTGACCCACGTTACTTTTATCAATCGTAAATCTGTTCAATCCCTGTTCTGCTTTACTTTCCAAATTGCCTTTTGATTAGATTTGTGGGCAAAGCTCAATACTTTACTGGTATTTTCCTTCTTAGTATTTGTCTCCAAAGTCTCTATTAATAGAAAATGAAGCAACAGACAACAATGCCTGGGCCGCAGGTGTCTCTATTTTAATAAGAGAATCATTTAGCTGCAGCTAAGAGAGTTGTTCAAAAAACCAGGTGAGAATGCAGCTGTCAGAGCTGGGAACGCAAATCTATCCCTAGAAGACTTTTATTTGCGTCAGAGCAAAATCTTTATCTGACTTGCTTCCAGGCCATTGTGAATATTTTGGTGGGAAAGCCTGCTTTGAATTAGGGATGGAAACATTCATATTCTCATATGCCCTCTCTTGACACCTGCCTAGGATTCACAGAGAGAGAATTACTGAAAAAAGAGTGATGGCCAAAGACCATGGAGGCTTTGTTGCTATGGTAAAGTGGTCTTTTCTCTCTGCTCCAGATGCAGGCAAGAAAATACAAATAAGTTTAAGAAGCTTTAGTTTAAATAGAACTGGATTGATTCCAAATGGCTTAATGTTTGCACAAGAGAATCTCAAATCAGATCTAAAACATAATCACTGCTTGAGTTCTTAGCCTTCCTATTAGCTATTAGATTCTGCTAATTATACTCTAAAGTGTGAGGGGTGTATACTTTATTTCTTGAATCAAAACATGAGTCTTGCCTAAAATTCATTGCCAACTTATAGCCATTTTCAAACTGTTCAAGTGAGTCAATGGAATCTGTCTCCAGAGACAGTATGCAAAGTGGTTACGAACATAACCTTTGGGTCAGAAAGAGCTAAATTTGACTCAAACATCTCTACTGACTTTGTGTAAATTATTTAATTCCCCATTGCCTCACAAGTGAGGATAAGAAGTGTATTCTAAAAACTAAATGTTATAATGTATAAAAAGTGCCTAGTGGCCAAGTGCAGTGGCTCACACCTGTGATCACAGCACTTTGGGAGTCTGAGGCAGGTGGATCACGAGGTCAGGAGTTCAAGACTAACCTGGCCAATATGGTGAAATCTCGTCTCTGCTAAAAAATGCAAAAATTAGCTGGGTGTGGTGGTACACACCTGTAGTCCCAGCTAGGGAGACTGAGGCAAGAGAATCACTTGAACCTGGGAGGTGGAGGTTGCAGTGAGCCAAGATTGCACCACTGCACTCCAGCCTGGGTGACAGAGCGAGACTCCGTCTCAAAAAACAAACAAAAAAAAATAGTGCCTAGTATAGAGGCTGGTACATGTTGAAGAACTGTGGGATGATCATTATCTATATGTTGATAAGTATTTGATATAGTATGTATATGATCCATTCAGAATTGCTAGACTGATAACCCAGCCAGGAAATGAAGGCATGAAGCCTTTATTTATTTATGTCTGCTATAGTCAGTCACATGGCTAGGATTTGTGTCACAAACCCCTTTAAATATAATTAAAGCCATTGATTCCCTTCCTCCTGAAGAAACAATACAAATCGTAAAAACAGTACCAAGGTACAACAATGCTCTTAGCAGTATTGTTCACAATAACCAAAGAGTATAAAGAACCCAAATGTTCATTGCCAGATGCATGGATAAACAAAATGTAAATACATACAGTGGAATAAAAAATCATTCCATAAAAGGAAGGAAATTCTGACATGTACCACAACATTAATGAACCCAGAAGGCTTTATTCTGTGTGAAACAACCAGACACCAGAAGACAAATGGTGTATGGTTCCATTTACATGAAGTACCTAGTAGTCAAATTCTTAGAGATAGGAGTAGAATGGCTGCCAAGAGCTGGGGCACAGGGAAATTTGGGATTATTGTCTAACGTGCATAATTTCAGTTTGGGATGTTAAAAATATTCTGGAGATCGATAAACATGATGATTCCATAAAAATATGAATGTACTAAATGCCACTGAGCTGTATACTTAACATAATTAAAAGGGAAATTTTTATGTTAGGTTTATTTTTCCACATTAAAAAAATAGTGCCAAATATTTTTGATTTAATAAGTTTAGAAGGCTTATATTTTTTTAAAAATCAGCTTTATTATGGCATTTTTACACACTATAAAATTTACCCATTTTGAGAGAATAATTAGTTCAGTTCTAGTGAATTTGTATAGTTATACAGTTATCTCATGATGTTGTTTGACTGTGTCCCCACCTAAATCTCATCTTGAATTCCCACGTGTTGTGGGAGGCCCCTGGTGGGAAGTAATTGAATCATGGGGGCAGTTCTTTCCTGTGCTCTTCTCGTGATAGTGAATAAGTCTCATAAGATCTGATGATTATATAAGGGTGAGTTTTCTTGCACAAGCTCTCTTCTTTTGTCTGCCACCATGTGAGAAGTGCCTGCCTCATTCCACCATGATTGTGAGGCTTCCCCAGCTGTGTGGAACTGTAAGTCCAATTAAACCACTTTCTTTTGTAAATTGCCCAGTCTCAGGTATATCTTTATCAGCAGCATGAAAATGAATGAATACATCCCATAATCTAATTTTATAGTATTTTCATCACCTCAAAAGAGTTACCTGTGTTCACTTGCAGTTAATTAATGTCCTTATTCCTGGCTCAAATACTTGTATATTTCCTGCCCTTCTAGTTTTGTCTTTTCTACAAGTTTTGTAAAAATGACATCATACAATATACAGTACATTGTGTCTGGTTTCTTTAATTTAAGATGATGTTTCTTGAGATTTATCCATGTTGTTGCATGTATCAGAATTGTATTTATGTTCTCAATAGCATTCCATTGTATGCATATACTGCAAATTGTTTATGCATTCACCAGTTTGACACTGGGGCTGTTTCCAGGGCTTGGCTATTATGAATAAAGTTTCTGTGAACATTCATGAATAAGAATCTGTGTAGACATAAGATTTAATTTCTCTTGCATGATGCAGGAGTATAATGACTGGGTTATATGAGAAGCATGTGTTAACTGTGTAAGAAACTGACAAACAGTTTTCCAAATTTTCTGTACCATTTTACATCTCCATCCACAGTGTAAGCAAGATCTTGCTTTTGAGGTTATTCCATTTTGTTTGTTTTCATTTGAAGCTCCACAGGCATCTGATGAACAGCTGTGTATGTCAGTTTGAAGCCAGTTGATTAGGGTATTTAGCTGTTAACTAAAGTTTTGTGGGATAAGTGTAACCACTGATATAGAAATTCTTGTTCCTCTTTCTGTCTTTTTTACAAAACATAACTGAAAAATGTTATAATCAATTCTACCAGTCTTTCTTTTTAAAAAACTTTTAAGTTCAAGGATACATGTGCAGGTTTGTTGTATAGGTAAACCCACATCATGGAGGTTCAATGTATGGAGTTTTTCATCACCTGGGTATTAAGCCTAGTACTCATTAGTTATTTTTATTGATCTTCCCCCTCCTCCCACCCTCCCCTCTCAGGTAGGCACCAGTGTCTGTTTTTCCCCTCTATGTGTCCATGTGTTCTTATCATTTAGCTCCCACTTGTCAGTGAGGACATATGGTATTTGGTTTTCTGTTCTTGCATTTGTTTGTTAGGCATAATGGCCTGCAGCTCCATCCATGTTCCCTCAAAGGACATGATTTTGTTCTTTTTTATGGCTGCATAGTATTCCATGGTGTATATATATATATACCACATGTTCTTTATCCTATCTATCATTGATAGGCATTTAGGCTAATTCCATGTCTTTGCTATTTTGAACAGTGTTGCAATAAACATATACATGCATGTGTCTTTATGGTACAATAATTTATATTCCTTTGGGCATATACCCAGTTATGCCATTGCTGGGTTGAATGGTACTTCTGTTTTTTAGCTCTTTGAGGAATCACTACGCTGTTTTCCTCAATGGTTGAACTAATTTGCACTCCCACCTACAGTGTATAAGCATTTTTTTTTCAACCTCCCTAGCATCTGTTACTTTTTGACTTTTTAGTAACAGCCATTCTGACTGGTGTGAGATATCTCATTTTGGTTTTGGTTTGCATTTCTCTAATGATCAGTGATGTTAAGCTCCTTTTCATATGTTTCTTGGCCACAAGTATTTCTTCTTTTGAAAAGTTTCTGTTCATGTTCTTTGCCAACTTTTTAATGGGGTTGTTTGTTTTCTTGTAAATTTGTTTAAGTTCGTTATAGATGCTGGATGTTAGATCTTCGTTGGATGCATAGTTTGCAAAATGTTTCTCCCATTCTGTAGGTAGTCTGTTTACACTTCTCTTGCTGTGTAGAAGCTCTTTAGTTTAATTAGATCTCTGCCAATTTTTGCTTTTGTTGTAATTGCTTTTGGCACCTTTGTCATGAAATCTTTGCCAGTTCCTATGTCTAGAATGGTATTGTCTAGGTTGTCTTCCAAGGTTTTTGTAGCTTTGGGTTTTATATTTAAGTTTTTAATCCATCTTGTTGATATTAGCATATGGTGTAAGGAAAGGGTCTAGTTTCAGTCTTCTGAATATAGCTAGCCAGTTATCCCAGCACCATTTATTAAATCGGAAGCCTTTCCACATTGCTTGCTTTTGTCAGCTTTGTCAAAGATTGGATGCTTGTAGGTGTGCAGGCTTATTTCTGGGCTCTCTATTCTGTTCCATTAGTTGATGTGTCTGTTTTTGTACAAGTACCATGCTGTTTTGATTACTATAACCTTGTAGAATAGTTTGAAGTCAGCTAGCGTGATGCTTCCAGCTTTGTTCTTTTTGCTTAGAATTGCCTTGACTATGTAGGCTCTTTTTAGGTTCCATATGAATTTTAAAATATTGTTTCTCTAATTCAGTGAAGAACACCATTGGTAGTTTGATAAGGATAGCATTAAATTTATAAATCATTTTGGGCAGTATAGCCATTTTAAAGATATTGATTCATCCTATCCATGAGCATGAAATATTTTTCCACTTGTTTGTGTAATTTCTTTTAGGACTTTTGTAGTTCCCACTGTTGAGATCTTTCACTTCCTTGTTTAGTTGTATTCCTAGATATTTTATTCTTTTTGTGACTACTGTTTATGTGATTGTGTTCTTGATTTGCCTTTCAGCTTGGACATTGTTGGTATATAGAAATGCTACTGATTTTTGTATGTTGACTCTGTGTCCTGAGGCTTTGCTTATTAAGTTGTTTATCAGCTTAAGGGGCTTTTGGATCAAGACTGTGGGATTTTGTAGATATAGAATCATGTCATCTTCAAACAGGGGTAATTTGACTTTTTATCTTCCTATTTGGATGCTGTTTATTTCTTTCTCTTGCCTAATTGCTCTGGCCAGGACTTCCAATACTATGTTGAATATGAGTAGTGAGAGTGGACAGCCTTTTCTTGTTCTGGTTTTCTAGGGGAATACTTCAAGCTTTTTCCTATTCAGAATGATGTTGGCTATGGATTTGTCATAGATGGCTCTTATTATTTTGACATATGTTCCTTCAATACCCAGTTTATTGAGAGTTAACATTTAGGAATATTGAATTTTATCAAAAGTCTTTTCTGCATCTATTGAGATAATCATGTAGTTTTTGCCTTTAGTTCTGTTAATGTAATGAATCACATTTATTGATTTGCATATATTGAAAAAACCTTCCATCCCAGGGATAAAACCAACTCAGTCATGATGGATTAGCTTTTTGGTGTGCTACTGGATTCAGTTTGCTAGTATATTGTAGAGAATTTTGCATCAACATTCATCAAGGATATTGGCCTGACATTTTCTTTCTTATGTTGTGTCTCTGCCAGATTTGGGTATCTGGCCTTATAGAACAAATTAGGGAGGAGTCCCTCCTTCTCAATTTTTTGAAATAGTTTCATTAGGAAACTACCAGATCTTCTTTGCATCTGTAGTAGAATTTGGCTGTGAATTCATCTCGTCCTTGGCTTTGGTTCGTTAGCAGAATGTTTGTTACTGATAAACATTACTATCTGTTCAGAGCTCATTATTTGACTGTTCAGGGATTCAATTCTTTCCTGGTTCAGTCTGGGGAGGGTGTATAAGTTCAGAAATATATCTGTTTCTTGTAGATTTTCTAGTTTGTGTGCATAGATGTATTCATAATATTCTCTGATGGTTATTTATATTTCTGTGGGCTCAGTGGTAATATCCCCCATTTTCATTTCTAATTGTATTTCCTTGGATCTTCTCTCTTTTCTGTTAGTCTGGCTAGTGGTTTATCTATTTCAGTCTTTCCTTATTCTACATTTTAACCCCTCTTTTATGCCAGACCTTAGAGATCTACAAGTGCGGAGCACACCAATTCATAACGAGATGTTTAATAGCTCATGTACTACTTTTTCAGGGTCATCTCTACATCCATCGGTAGAATTGTACACCCGGTAGGAACATTAGGTCTCGAGTTTGTTTGGTTTTTGAATCCTGGCTCCACTACGAACCATCTGTGCATCTTAGGAGATATTATTTAACCTCTCTGTGTAACATATTTTTTGAATCTTAAAATAGGGATGATAACAGTACTTATCTCATAAAATTGTCATGAAATTAATAGGGAAAACACATATAAAGTACTTAGAAAAGTGCCTCACATATGACATATACTATATTAAAAATAAGAGTGGGTGACTACTAATAATGCTTCTTGTTTTGTATAGACAGTCTCTCTCTGTTGCCTAGACTTGGGTGCAGTGGCACGATCATGACTTACTGCAGCCTCAAACTCCTTGGCTCAAGCGATCATCCTGCCTCAGCCTTCCAAAGTGCTGAGATTACAGGCATGAGCCACCACACCTAGCCTAATGATAACGCTTAAGCCAAAGGAATGAGTGCTAAAATTCCAGGATGTAGTCGGAGAGATCCAACTCAGTTCATCTCCTACATGTGAGTCCCCTTAGGGAATACAAAAATTATTAAAATATAGTTCTAAAACCAAACAAACAAACTTGTATGTGTGTGGATAATGTGAAGGGTAGAGGGAAAGTTAAATACACAAATATTAGGATAAAGATGAGAATGGAAGCTTCTTTGGTTCTCTAATTCATTTCTTCTCTCTTCTTGTAGGTACTCATAATACCAGTCCTTCATCCTTCTGTGCTCCTGCTTCTCTGTCCCCAAAGACACACACACACACACACACACACACACACACACCACACAATATGGAATCTTACAACCTAACACCTACACATTGAGAAGATTGCAGTAGAATGAATTCAGCATAAGTAAAGAAAGATTTGAATGACGCACATTTGAGCTTCATTTCACAGAATAAGACCTGCGGCATGTGAATGTTAATGTAGGATGATGGGGAAAGCTGGGGATGGCCATTGCTCTTCCCCTACTCCATCTACAAGTGCTCACTGCAATGCATGTAGTAAGGACTCCAGAGAGCAGAGCAGACCACTGTGTTATGGAAACATTTTTCATTGTCTTACTCCAAGCAGAAGTCACAAAAATTTAGGGATTTTAGAAATTGGAAAGTGGAACCCTCTTTCTTTACAAATAAAAAAATTAAGTCTAGAGAAGTAAAAATGACAATATTAAGGAGTTATATTCAGGGAACTAGGACTGGAACCCTGAAAAGTTCTTTTCCCACAAACCTGTGCTGGGTCCACTGATCTTAGCCTCTTTAAACCAGAAGGAATGACCATGTGAAAGGAAACAAGCAGCTGCTGTTTTCTTAAATGCCACAGGGACCTTCATACATCAACCTGACACTTGTATTACATCAGCTCTCAAGCTCGCTCTCTAAGAGCAAAAGCCGCACTTTCATTTAGGGACAAGCTCTCTTCCCCACTGAAACCTGATGCTGAGATTGCATCCTGATAGGACTGCGGAGCACTCTTCAGCACACACTGCAACAGTTAAGCTGCTGTTGACTTCTGACCTGCCTTCAATCCACCCTCCTTTGAGAGGGACCTGGCAAAACACCCCTTCCCCCTCACTGTTCCATCCTCTTTGTCCCCGCCACCAGTGCCTGAGGCTCCTGGCATGGAGAGGTTTATGACTAGGTCAACAGCGGTAAATATGTCAGTTTCTGTCACACCCAGCTTCATTCAAGTTCTTCTGGGATTTGTACCTGAGTGTTTCTTGGCTAATGGCTTCTGTGAGAAGCCAAGTGTGACCCAGTGACAGGGAGAGAAAAAAGACTCAGGCTTATCTTGAAACTTTTCTCCAAATTAGGCATTACATGGACATAATAAAAATGCAAGGACACACAGCCTGAAAAGATAACCATATTTGCCTAAACACCGAAGCAGAATATTTGACAGTAGGAATGTCAAGGAATATCTAGACTTCCAGTGGCTCTGCAATTATATCTCAGATCTTTCTCCTGTGTGATGATTAATTTAGGGATACGTTCTTTCTAGACCAAAGCTGGGCCCATAACACTATACAGCTCTTTGTCAACAACATTTAATACAGATGAAGGGGCTCTATTTAGTTACCATTTATGAAGTGCATAAAACGTGCCTGACACTCTTCCAAATCCTGTACATGGAGTACCATGTATTCTTTACAACAGCCCAGGATACAGGTTATCTCCTCTATTCCACAGATGAGTTCTGATGCTAGATAGCAAGTGATAGGGAGGAGTGTGGACCCAGGATGCCTGGTTCCTGACCTGTGCTCTTGACCACAGCAACGTCTCACTGCTGTCAGGGATAAGCCTTGGATGCTACTAGTGGTCCTTTATTTTCTATAACCAATGCATCTCATTTTGTTGGCTTTCTCTCCTTTTCCTTCTATTTGCTAAGCTATCTCTAACATATTTTTTCTTTCATTTTTACTTTATGTGTTTCTTGCTTCTACTTTATCACTACCAGTGATACCAATAAGCATAGTTTAATCTTAAACTTATAGGCAACTGATCTCTGACTGGGTGCAATTTTTGGCTCTTTCAAAAATAACCATATTATTACGTGCTTTTCTACCCTACTTTTCATACATTTTTTCATTTGTTTATTTCCTTCCTTTCTTCCTTCTCTCTCCCCTTTCCTTTCCCCTTTCATTCATCAAATGATCAAGTTAGATAATATGCCAGACTAAAAATTTGATTAGTGGTTCTTACCTGGGGTCAATTTTATCATTCCCCACCCCCGCAGGGAACGTGTGGAAATACCTGAAGATATTTGTGGTTGTCACTACTGGAGAAGTCAAGAAGAATATCCTGCTAACATCTAGTGGGTGGAGGCCAGAGGGGTTGCTAAACATCATGCAATGAGCAGACTACCCTATCCAGAAACAAAGAATTACTGGCCCAAAATGCCATGATAATCATTGCTGAGAAACCCTTAACTAGATGTAGAATAATCAAAGAGTTCCTTGTCTAGTGGAGGGGGGAACTAAAAAAAAACTGAAAATTATATGTAAAATTGGGTGCCCAGATTACAATATGTGTAAGTTACAGGAAGGGTACAAGGGACACATGTAGTAAATTTCTGTGAAAGTATAAAGGAGATTTCCAAAGAAGCCTTCACAGGGGACATAAGTGTAAAATTGGGTCCTAAAAGCTTAATAGAATTTTTCTGTGGTAACAGAAGGAAGAGCTCTGGCAATGAAAAGAATGAGGAGAAAAGTAGAATTTGTTTTGGGAAACCCTCAATCATTTGCATTGCTGGAGAAGAGAGTATGAGACATTAGGTATCACAGTAGGAATTTGCCCTTTATTTTACAGACAGCAGTGTCATTAAAAGGATAAAGATAGCAAAACTGCATCATCAGATGGGCTTTGTGGAACCATTACAGTCCACAATATGACTTCAGCTTATGAGAAGAAGAGACAGTGCAATAATAGAGAGAAAGCTATGGCTAGACTCCAGAAAATCAATACTGGTGACATGAACCATGGCAGGAGGATTTGGGATGGAGAAAGGGAGTGAAAATCAGATACATTTGATGCATAAGCTCAACAAGACTGAATCACAAACTTGTAGGTGGTCAGAGAGAATAGTTGAGAAAATTTCCTAGGTTCTGGCGTGGGCAATTGTGCAGAAACCATGAAACGCAATACAAGAGAGAATCTGGGGCTAATTGGGGTGGTGGGTGAGGACACCACTGAGGTTTTTTGAAACAAGCATGTTGAGTTTGTGGAAACTGTAAGTCTAAGAAATGGAGACATCCATGAAGCTGTTGGATGAATCTGGAGCTCGAGGGGAAGGTCTAGGTTGTAGAGGCAGCTGGAGAATAGGTAGAAAAGGGCTTTGTAGGGAAAGCTGGCAATTCCCTATACAACATTGAAGGAAGGAAGACCAAATGAGATCAGGCCTAGGTGGCGTTCATAGCAAAGGCTGTCCATTCTGATGGATAAGCCCTAATTGCTGGGGCTTTCAGAAAGTAAAGGGTACTTCATGTAGGCTAGGAGATAGAATGAACGGTCTGATTATGGATGACAGTCAAATGACAAGGGCTAGACTCATGACTCAAGCCTAGGCAAGCTGGTTAGTTTGAGTTAGAACTCTGGGCTGAGCAGGAAACAGAATAGATCAACAATAACCCAAAAATAGAAGTGGAAGCTAGACCAAAGTGCTAGGGGTTAATTGTACACATAGAGAGTGGGCCTCCAGCAATGCTGCCACCTGCTGGTAGGGGAGAGGGTATTTCCTGCTTTGTTGATAGTGGCTCAGATCTGCTTAGAGCTGCATTTCTAGGTACAGGACTCAGGGAGAGCAACTAAGTGGGTCTAGAAAGACAAAGCTGGCATGTGCCACCCAGACAAGCCATGTGGAACCCGAGGTGAAACCTGTACTGGCATTGTCCATTTTAGAAAGTGCCTCATCTGATTACTGCTCATGACTCTTAGATTTTGTCATTCAGTGGCATTGGTACCTCAATGTCTTTTGATCTATCTTGTAGACTCAGCTCAAGTTCGTTTCTTCTTGAATGAACCTATTTCTGACAACTCTGGGAGGATTCAAGCACTCTTTTCTTGTTTCCAGTACAAATAACATGCTTCTATTACTTTATTATAAGCTATGTCATCCTGCATTATAATTATTAATTTACCCAGCATGTTGCATTTTCCTTGATATCGCTGATGCCTTAGGTATAGCAAGAAGTCAATAAATTTTAGTTGGCTAAAAAATAAAAACAATAATGACCCTTTAATCTATATTTTGATTTGCACCTCTTTGCCACTGTGGTTCTCTTAATTACTGATCTGTTGATTTTTCATTTCTCCTCTTAAATTTCAAGTTCCATTAGTCATAGGCACAACACACACTCATTTTTGTTTGTTTAACAGTGGAACACGTTCCCTGTCTGTGTGAAGTTGGCATGTTCTTGTTTTAATACACTGCCTCATAACCATCGTCCTAATCTTAATTGATTGGGTGCATTTTGGCGATGGAGAAAAACATGTAAGGTGCAATTTTCAAATTACACTTGGCAGAATCTGACATGTTTTCTTCCTCTCAGTACCAAACGTGATGAAAATATCTGATCAAATTTCCAAAATAATTAAGGGTTTAGAAAGTAATACAGACGTGGTCCCAGCTTGAGCCTAAACTGCACTCACCCCTGGGACTCAGACATGTCTGGGTTTGACTGGTTAGCAAGTAGAGCAAGCTGCTCTCTGACATCTAGTGAATAAATTCAATTGCATGTGGCAAACAAGCCTCGGTAAAGGAGGATGGGTGAGAAGCACCCAAAGGACATCTGAGATCTTTTAAGTTTCCTGGGCCAGCATTAGCTGCTTCTATTTGAGTTCTGTAGAAAGCAAAGTGCAGCTATAACATAAATTGTTTGAACAATGTCATTATTTCCTGGGAGGCTCTGAAGCATCACCAGTTCTGCATTGGTTCTCAGGTGACAAAGTCGGGGAGGGATACAGCCTTTCATCTAGATCTGCACTAAAGCCAGCATAGCCTTGATGTATTGACAACTGCACTCTGTATGGAGCAGGCAGGCAGACTTTGTGACGTGAACATGGATACTCCATGGTGGGCACTGCCAGAGGGCATGAGGGTGGTACTCTAAACTGGCTTCTCTGGAAGCAGGTACTGACGAGGACACTGCAGCAGGAAAGGAAGAACCTCGCTGATGCCATGTGGCTACCGGGGCCTTAGGAATTGTTTGCAAGCTCAGGTGATGCATCTCTGACTCACTCCAAGGAACAACTGGATTAGACTATAGGATTAGACTTTGAAGGGTTAAAGAGGTTTTGTGGAGCAGGGGAAATGGCACTTGTGGGATTATTACTATTAATTTTGTACTCATTGTAGCCACTTGTAGTCAAAATAATTTAATGTAGAAATGTACATTAAATTATTTGATGTAAATGTGTACAGATTTTAAATCATCAATGAAAAGGTAAGTGGCAGGTTAGTTTTCTCTGTCATCTATAAGTCCTTTTGTTCAGTTACATTCTTCCAAAAACATTATTTTCCCTTTCCTAGATGTTTCAAAATTGGTATTTGCAAATATTCATCCATTTGTTCACCAAATACCTTTTTGCAGAGTCTGTGAGATGTAGTGGATTCCAGATTAGGCAGGTAGGGGCTTGAACCCTGTCCTTGCTGTTTACTAACTGCGGGCTATTGTCAAGTTTCTTAATCTCTCTGTGCCTCAGTTTTCTCATGAGTAAAATGGGAATCACATATACACATTCACATACACATATGCCCTTACTGAGTTGCTGCAAAAGTATAGGTAACATACTTATTCCGATATCTGAACATAGCCAGTGCTTATTCATGTTAGCCTAAATAACCAGCAACATTATTAACTATTATGAACATGCAGGGCCCTGTGAGAAGACAGAGGAAAAAATTTCTCAGAGTTGTTATCAAGGAGTGCTTTTTATGCTTGGGTAAGAAATGTAAGTCTTATATTTTTGGAACAGTCATGTTGTCATTGAAAGATGAGTTTTCTGTCCATTATTCTTGTCCTCATGTCAGTTCCCATTTTTGCTTTTGGATGTGAAGAGTAGTTTGTCTTCTTTGCTAGTATCTTTTGTTCAGTGAAATGGTGTATGCATACTGTTGTTCTGTTTACTTCACATGGTTTTATTATCACATTCTCTGCAGTTGAGCTATTCCCACTAGAGACATATTCGGGACTAGATATTATTTTGGTTTTAGAGAAGGGATAATCATGAATTAATTATTAATTTCAATCATGAAGAAATGATGGTCAAAGAATAAGTAATCAAAAGAGAACAGTAAATAGAGGGCTTCACACCCAGATTGTAGGGTGGCTACAATCACAAGAACAGAAAATAACATGTGCTGGTGAAGATGTGGAGAAATGAGAACCCTCCATTTCTCCATGTGCTGGAGATGCTGCATGGGGGAAGCCCCTTTGAAAGGCAGCCAGAAAGTTCTTCAAAAGGTTAAATGTAGGTGACCACATGACTCAGAAGTCACATTTCTAGCTATATAACCAGGTGAAATGAAAATATGTCTCCACCCCAATAATTATGACATTATTTATTATAGACAAAAAGTAGAAACAGCTCAAATCTCCCTTAGCTGATGAATGAATAAATAAAATGTGGGATATTCATATAATAGAATCTGATTCAGCAATAAACATAAATGATGCACTGAGGCATGTTACAGTGTGGACATAGAGAGTGGATGAACATGGAAAACACCTTGCTCAGTGCAAGAAGGACTACATACTGTATGATTCCATTTAAATAAAATGTCCAGAATAGGCAAATCAACTGGGACAGAAAGTAAATTAGTGGCTGCCAGGGCTGGAGTGGGAAGGGTTGGGGGAAATGGGGAGGGACTGACATTGGCTGTGGGGTTTCTTTTTGGTGACATGAAATGATCCAAAATTCACTGTGGTGACGGTTGCACAACTCTGAATATACTTAAATCATTGACTTGTACACTTTAAATGGGTGAATTGTGTGGTATGTGAATTATATTTTAGTAATACTGAACTTGAAGAAATAGACGGATACAATGTAGATAACCACTCCCACCTACATTCCACCTCCAACCATAGTGAACTTTTATAAATAACCATGAGGTGTCAAAACTTTGCCCATGAAAGAAAGGGTACATCTGTGTTACAAATGCAAACATGGACAATTTTTTCAAGAAATAAAAGGAAATTAGAATTTTTTTAAAAACTGCAATTCCAAGCCACATTTTAAAGAATTGCCATGCACTTTGACAAGTCCAGGAGAGTTCCTCATCAAGTATGCTGTGATTGTACAGTTTGCTGAAATATTTTCATTTCTAGCACTTTTTGAAATTGTTAAGACCAAGAAAAGCAACCCTAGAGTGGCCTGGAGGAAAAACATTGGGTATCTTTATTATGTTACTCAAAGGCCGTTTAGATCTTGGAGAGGTGACAGAGTCACCCAGGAGAGGGAAGGATAACACAGTAAAAAGTCTCATGTAAAACTGAGACAGGGCTTTTCTTCTGGAAGAATCTCCAATTCTGGCGCTAGTGAATTCATCTTCCTATAGCTTCCCTGAGACAGGAAATGGTATTGTAAGCTCTTTCTAGACTGTAGGGTGAGTATACTAGCCTCACTCAGTGAAGTTCTCACAGAGTCAATAGCAGAGGCCAGACATTCAGGCAGCAAGCCCGGCTCCATCCATCTGCACTTTTGGTGGCAGCAGCTCTGGTCAGGAAGCACTCAAAAAGCTGCTGAAAGATGCAAGAGAAATAGGACATGTCCAGTGAATCATCCTGGCACACCTATGAGTGCTTTTTAACTGTGAATCTGCTTATTTCCACGCAAATAGCATAGGAACTAAGGAAATCAAATGAGAGCCACTGTAGCTCTGATGAAAGGAAAAAGAAAGGAAGAGAAACAGAGGAAGTAAGCATTGATACTGCATTTGTTGTATATTTACTTCTTGAAATATTCCCTAGTGCAAACTACATCCAGGCACTGTCGTGTATGTTATCCTGCTCTATGCTCAGGAAATCCATGCATCATCTCTCATGTTAATTTTACAGATGTGGAAACTCAAATAAAGAGAGGTGAAAGAGTCCCCAGGATAACAGAAAAAGGTGACAGAGCCACTGGATTTAAATCTATACCCTCTAATTCAAGGTTAGTTCTCTTCTCTGTAACTACTGTTTCCAATAGCTTCATGGAAACCACAAAATGTTTTCTAATTTATCCTAAATATTTTAAATATTTTCAAGACATTCTTTACTCCAGTGTATAGTTACCCTCTTTCCTGAATTTTCAAACTCTCATCACATTTACTTAAGTAGCTCAGTATTTAAATTATTATTATTATTATTTTTAGTGAGATTGTAAGTCCCAGAGTGAAAGCTTTGCCCAGAGTGCCCTTTTTTTCTTTCAAAATATCATGTGCATTTATCGATTCATAATAGGCATTCAATAAAAATTTGCTGAATCAAGAAATACAGGCAATCCATTTTATTTCCTACTGTCAGTAGGAAATAAAATGGATTGCCTGTATTTCATGATTTTTGAGCTGTCTTCATGTGTCAGGCACTATGCTTAGCATAATTTATACCTTATCTTATTTAGACACAGTTATTATCTGCTTTTTTTTTCACTTAAGAAAACTAAAGCACAAAAAACATTGGGTTTATTTTCACAAGGCCACGGAGCTTGAGCCTTCATCAGCCTGATCTCAGAGCCCAACCTCTTAACCATTACAGAATTTTGTCTCAAGACCACCCATCAATGTGGTAATGGGATTTAAAGTTGAACCCAAGAGCTCTGGCTTTTTGGCCGCCAACCTCATCATTAGCCCCTCCACCAGAGGAAATCAACCAGCCAAAAAGCTGTGCATTCTCTCCCCACTATTTCCTTCCACCTAAGCCAGCATGGTATTCTCCAGAGTCACTTTCCAGCCTGGCACACAAACCACAAGTAAAAAAAACTGGAGCATCAAACATCACCATTAGAAGGATAAATACTCCATCTAATCATCCTACTAAATCATCAGATGGAGTCCCCAGAATTCTAACTTTCTTTCACTCCATTCCATTTGCCTTTCTCAAGGCTTTAATTTGAGCGCTTCCCTCCCAACTAAAACCAGATATGTAAAGATGGTATTATATTTCTTCACAGCTAATAGCCAGACTATGAAATCATTCAGCAAGCAACTCCCAAGCCATGTGAATCAGTCGTAACACATTTCCTTCATTTTTATAACTCTGGAGGTGGAAGAAGGGCCAGGAGGTAGATGAAGGGGAGGGTTATTGCCAGGTATTGTTAACTTTTTCCCTGGGTAATTGAAGTAAGAGCAGTCCACGTCAGATTAGAAGCAAGATCTTCTTGGAAAAGCTAGGACATAACAGGAACCTGGTAGACGCATATTGGATTGATTATGAAGCAGGAAGTGAAATCTGACATGCTTGACACTTAACACCCTAACCACATCCTGTCTCCTAGACGATGAGAATAAAGATACTGTATATTCAGTGGCACTGACATTTTTATGCCTCTTAACGAAAAGGGAAACAACTTTTTGGGACTGGTTAAAAGGCTAAGGAAGCAGAGAACACCTTCACGGCTTTTAAGGAAGATAGGGGATTTGAGTAGGAAGTTGTATAAGGAAGGAAACATCAAGTCTTATATTTTGGGTGAATAAAGCAAACTAAGTTGCATCAGCCTGGGCAAAGAATGGTTTGAGTGAGGAAAAAAAATGAAATAGCAATTGAAAACAGAAAAATCCAATAATGATTTCTTTATAATCTGAAATACTTGAGGTTTTTCAATGTTTTCACTCTCAACGTTTTCAACAATTTTCAGAACTAAAGGTATTTTAAAAATTGTATTAACTGTTGAGGGCTACTTGAGGATGCATGGAATTGAAGCACTGCTGTGGACGTCTAGCTTAATAGTACATCTTAATCAATAGATGACATTTAATACAATATAGCTTGAGGATTTCAACAGGTCCCTTGAAATGACCCCCTTCAACAGCCCAGTCCACCTCCAAGTGTCATCTTCTAAACAACTGAAAATAAGCAGAAAACAGTTTATTATCTCTAGGAAAGAGATAGTCGTATTTCCCAAGTAATCGGTTTCCGTACATAAACAGCAAGAAATTTTTTTTGCCATTCTGAACCTACATCACTCTTGCTGTAATTTATGATCATTTTCTCATATTATATATTAAGTAGTAGTGGGAAATAGCTCACTATTTCTTTCATTATAAGATTGTGGTTGACATCAGTAGATAATATCCATTCTACTGTCTTCAGAGGAGTGGAAGGACAGGTCATTTTACACAACATGGAACC
This sequence comes from Lagothrix lagotricha, assembly GCA_963574225.1. NCBI lineage: Eukaryota > Metazoa > Chordata > Mammalia > Primates > Atelidae > Lagothrix > Lagothrix lagotricha. Next base: position 74,587 of record CAUYNB010057905.1, read on the forward strand.
ACAGCCCCCAGACACAATGGAGCTAAGTAAATCACTGGGTGGCCTGCCAGGAATTACACCACAGGAAATGCCATCAATGGCAATAGTAACAATAATATCTAGCACCTCAACAGCATTTCATAATTTTGGAGAATATTTTCATATAAATAGTCACATTTGACAGCCTTTTAAATTTTTATTTTAAAATGTATTTAACTTATTAACAACTTTTACCTCACCATCATGCAAGCCTTTTAAAATGACCAGAAACAAAATATAAATTTCCGATGAACTCAGCACTCTTCCGTGTTTGTCACTTTTGTTTTTGTTTTTCATGGATTTCATTCTTCTCTTCTCGAAAGTATTTCATCCTTATTTTGGTTATTTCCTGTTCTCTTTTGCACACTCATCCATGTGATTTCAAGAACACTTTTGTCTTCTTTCTTTTACATTTCCTTCCAAGGAAATGAAAGAAGAGTTTTGAAGAGACAGCTGCCCTCCATGCTCACGGCAGCATCATTCAAATAGCTAAGATGTAGAAACAACCTAAAAGTCTGTTGAGAGATGAGTAAAGAAATACAATAATTTGGTTTTTTCTTCTTCCCACTTTCGACTTGTGAGATCCCGTCACTGCCTTTTGGACTCTTACTTCTTTGCTGCCTCATGTTCCTGCCCACCGTCACCTGCTCCACATCGCCCACACACAGAAAGAGAAAAACAAGTCAAAACAAAACCAATCTCTTGGTTAACTGGATGAAAATCTTTTGTTATACTGCATTCAGACATTCACAATACACACATATATATGAGGCCTGCTATTCCATACATGTTTGAAGGGAAGCAAGTAGTGTTTTTTACTTTTTCTTTCTTTTGCCGTTGTTACTCCCAGAACTTCACACACACACACACACACATACACACTCACACACACACACCCTGTGTGCATGAACCTGCAGAAACTACTTCATAAGTTCCTTTTGTTATTCTACAGAGATATACCATTAGTCCCACTTGTTAGTGGAAAATATTTGTATTTATCAGGGAACCTGGCATCAGAAACCAGCTGGTCAATTTTACTTGTTTTCTGGTTGAGTCAACTCTATGTTGTTGAAAAGTCACAGGATTTAGGGAGAAAAAAAACAAAGATTTAGGTCAAAAAGATCTGTCACTCACTGGAACATGGAGAAGACACTGAGCCCTCCCTGGGCATCAGCCAACTCGTCTGTGGAAGGGAAACTCTACTATCTGCACTGCCTCTTTCATGGTGATAAAAGGTATAATGGGATTGTGAATATAAATGCTTCATAAACTCTGAAGTTCTATATGTTAAATTAAATAAGCTGGAGGCCACTAGTCTGAGCCTGTCTCCATACTTTGAGTTCCTACATAATAAAAAACAACCTCACTTAGCACTTAAATCTAACTTAGGAGCATAATAAACAGAAGAGTTTCAGCCAATCACAGACAGTCAACTCATCATACCATACTCAAATAAGGCAGACATCTTAGCTGTGGCCAATAAAATGATTTTTCTACTTTACTTCTGTGTCTGTCAATAAAAGCTTGCTGCTTACTCTCCTAAAAAAAAGCTCTCTGAACCTCTTCTGATTCTTAGAGTTGCTTGATGGCTGAATCATTTTTTGCTCAGATAAATTCTGTTAAATTTAATTTACCTGAAGTTTTTCTTTTAACACATGCCTGAATAAGATTATTGATCATTTTAAAGCCCCAAATTTTAATTTACAATGACAGTATATCATGCTGGTCAGGAATACAGACTTTGAAGGCAAACCTTCAGAGTTTATATCCAGGTTTTGTCATTATAGTAGTGTGACTTTGCACAATGTATTACTTAACTTATCTATGCCTCAGTTTCCTCATAATAATGGGTCCTACCTTAAAGGGTAGTTATAATCCCATTACTAGTGAGTATATGCAAAGTACTTAGAAAAATAGTAGGTACTTTATAAAGTCACCTGCTATTTTATTGTTATTGTTTTTGTTATTTTATTTATTTTCATAATTTCATTTTTAACTTCTTTCTCTCCAAAGCCTGAGCCAAAGATCTTTGTTGGTCTATTTTCAATGCCCACATCTTCAACACAGTTGGAGCTCTATCTTTATGGCTTATATATATTACTGATTCACACTTTCACTTTTGGGTGAGCTTTCCCTATTGGCGTTCCTAGTGCCTTTGTTCTATTATTGTAAATGTGGTGTCATCTCCGGAAGACCAGATTGTGTTCAGACTGCACACCATTTATCTCTTTGGTTTCCTCACTTCCCTCTTCTTTAGAATCTGACAGATATATTCTAATAGAAAAGTTTCAAACTCATAGAGATGGCTCTCCATGCAGTGTGACTCATCAGTCCCTCTGGCATTTTTTCACTTAAGCTTGGTTCATGGAAGTCTCCTGGTTTACAACACATGCCTATATTTCAGAAGCCTCTATGGCACACCAGAGTTATGCACTGTCTTAGACAGAAAATAATTGTTTGATCAATCAGATCTTTGTTCATGAGCAACCTTTCTGATTTCTTTCTTTGGGGCTCTTTTCCATTTTCCCTGAAGTTCAGGGAAGACCAATCACCTTCTCTTTGCTCTTGTATACCCTGGCTGTATTGTTTATCCTTCCTGTTCTTCCCCACCAGACTTCACAGCAAGCTTAATCTTCAGTTTACAATCTTATCCTTCTGTTTCTCTCAAAAAAACGTTCCTAATGCCTCGTTTCCTCCGTTCTTCTAATTTTTTTTCAACTTTCGCCCCTTGCCATTAGCAGCCAGAGGTAAACCCAGTCACTCTGTAGCAGAGTGGATTCTGCAGTGAGGCAGGCTCACCCTGTATGCTTCTCTTCTCTGGGAATTCCACCTTGTGGCTTACTTTATAAATTGTCATGGTGGTTGTTCCTTTGTTTTATTTTTCATTCTTTAATAGTCACACTTGGTTCAGCCGTTCCTTACCTCTATTCCTGCCACTCCGTCTCTTAGAGGAGTTCTGCATAACCTCTCTGTGCCATTGTCCTCAGTGTCACCTGCCTGCGGCTGCAGTGTCTCAAAAGCCCATGGCTACTTCCACTTCCCTTCCTGCTCACACTCGGAAGACTGGGATTGGAGCTATGATTCTTGCTTAAACTCTTCCTTGCTCAACACATTGATCCTGCCTTTGCGAATTTCTTCTTTTTGGTCTTTTTCTATTTCTGCTCAAATTTCTGCACTTTTTTATTTTTCCTATTTAAGAACACTATTAAATTATTTCACAGGTGGAAATATCTATTTACTTTCCCAAAGACGGAGGCTTTATACATTCCCTTGAAAGCCCCCCAACTCTGTTTTAAGTGTTCATTATTCACTGAAATTTTTGGAAGTGAGACTGGGCAGCCTTCATTTTTCTTACCATAGTTTAAATTTGTTCTTGTTTTAACAAGAATCTGTTCTCCCTCCAGGTACCTCTGTCAATTTTGTGTCTGAGAAATTTAATTTAGGCTTTACTGAAGTATGACTAAAATAGGTACTATTATTCATTAACTCCAACACTCTGACCATAAATCTAGTCTAGTCTATTTCTCCACTTTTCTTGGTCAGTGAATGTTGCTGTAAGGTCACTCGTCTAGTAGCTCATTCTTACAAGGTGCCTTGGAAATCCACTGGCTACACCAGTCTTCTTGCTTTGTGTAGAATTTATTCTATGCATAATAACCACTATGATTAAAAGTGCTTTTCAGGCAAAAATAATATTTAGTAGAATTTTCTGTGTTAAGCACTGTGCTAAATATTTTCTAACATCAACTTTTTTGGTAGTTATAAAATACCCTATGAGACAGGTAAAAAAACAGCAGAACAATTTTATGGCCGTCTTTTTTTATAGATAGAGATTTTATAGGTAGAAACTAAGGGTTGACAAGAGTAATGATCCATTCAGTGGTAGAACCAGAATTCCAATGCATGTCTTCCAGTTGCCATGGTGCCCCATGAAAAATCATTTACCTTAAATTTTTTCATCATTAAAAAGTCATGAAATATTTTAAGTATACTGAAAAATAAAGAAAATAACATAATCAGCAAAATTGATTAAATTTCAACATTTTACCATATTTCTTTCAGAATTGTTATTTGTATTATTAATAATAGTAGCAGTATATTACATAAGTTAAATATTATCATAGATGTAGTTGAAGAGCTATATGGACTCCAATTCAGTTGCATTATACTGAATTTTGTGAGTTATCATTCTCAGTTAATGTTTAGTGTTGTGCTGGAGAAAGTGTTCATGTTTATTGGTTGATTTTGTTTGTGATTTTTTTCTGTTTTGCTTTATGTTATTAAGAACGGTGTTTCTTTAATTAGTGTGCTATTTCTTTCTGTGGTATTAGTAAATGCTTGAGGTCAGGGAGTACATATAGAGGTAAAGCACCTGTCTATTCAATATAGAACAAGATATGAGAGCCAGTTCTGAAGTTCCCAGAAGCTGAAGAAGAGTTTGTATTTTACCATTGTTGCTCAAGTCACTCTTCACTTAACTTTGGTGATTTGATTATTTTGAAACAATGGAATAAACTGAACAACTCATTTGTGTTCAGTATGAGTAACTCTTGTTTATCTATGTAACCTTTTATAAACAAAATGTCATTGTTAACTTGGGTTTTGTTTTTCTGACTTATGAGTAAACTACAGAGTAGCATTAACAGAGAAGTTAATACTATATTTCCAGCTGTAAAACTGAGTTTTAGGCAAACACCACATGTTTTCACTCATAAGTGGGAGCTGAACAATGAGAACATATGGACACAGGAGGAGAACATCACACACCGGCGCCTGTCAGAGGGGTGGAGGGGCTGGGGAAGGATAGCATTAGGAGAAATACCTAATGTAGATGATGGGTTGATGGGTGCAGCAAACCACTATGGCACGTGTATACCTATGTAACAAATCTGCACATTCTACATAGGTATCCCTGAGCTTAAAGAATAAAAACAAAACAACACAAAAACAAAAACAAAAACCTAATTTTTCGGAGAAATGGATTAAACAGTGAGTATTATTAGAATACCAAAGGCAAGAATTAACCAGGACTATCCCTAGATGCCTTAGTAATTAAGTACTAGATAATTACACTTCTAAAAGCAAAATTTTGATGAAAAGCTCTACCAAGTTAGGGATTGCATAACTTACAAGGAATATTGGGAATTTCAATAAAAGAAAGAAAAGTTCACAAAGCTAATGTTAAAATGAAGAGTTGACAAATAATGTACTTTTAAATAATAAAGCTATAATTATTATATGTTTACTTGGATTAGGCACAATGGAAATTACTTTAAATATATTTCCTAGTATAATACTCATAATTACCCTATTACATATTCTTAGTCTCATTTTTTAAATAAGGAAACTGGGGAGTAGAGAGCTTAAGCAATTTATGTACAGTTACCCAGTTATTAAGTGAACAGACAAAATCTGTTTAAATTCTCTTAAATACCATCATAGAGATTGACCTTTCTTCCAGAAAAGGCTGTCAGATCCTAGTATTTAATGTACTAAAGTTATCAGGCAAAGTAAGAAAAAATTAATTCAGAAAAAGAGATTTGTCTTTTCCTTGTGTTTCTGCAGCAAACTCTGTATATTAGTCGTCATGTCCATCTTATATTGGATTTTCAATTATTTGACCTTTTGTCTGTTTCATTATTGCATCACTGGTTATTTTTGTCTTCTATAGCACCCAGCGTATATAGCATCAAGTACTAATAAAAGGAACTTCCAAATACAATACTTTTCTCTCTGGCTTAATAGTGCCCAAGATTTATGAAACTACAATGACTTTATTTATTGCACAACAAAACTCTTCCCAAAGGAGTTCTGTTAATTTTCATTTTGTTTTTCCAATAAAAGATATTGGAAAATTAGTACTGTTTCAAGATTGTCAGCATGGTCTTAGGATATAGAAGACAGCAAATGTAGTTGGATTCCCTGTTAACATAGTTTCTGCTACATAATAAGTCATCAATATATGTTATACTATATTATTATTGTCTTTAGTAGAATAAATCATAACAAACATATAGATACAAAAATGTAAGAATAAGATACATGGAATGAAAAATGCATAATGATAACTTTCAATAGGCAGCTGCTCTATCATGACACAAAAAATACACCAGAAAGACATGGACTAGCTTTTGAGTTTATAATAAAGAACATTTGGGCTAAAAAGCTGTTTAATGTTTACAAAATGAAATTTTTAATAGAAATTTTATTAGCCAGGCTTTTATTTCTGTTCTAAAAGATAACCATGCCATAAATGAAATAAGAGCCTCTGCTTTCCTAAGAACTTACATTACATGAAAACATTGCCTCAGTCTCAGTCCCTGTTAACAGCAATTTTCATAGTACTTCCTGAGAATTTTTACATAGGTTATTTTAGCCTTTGGAAAAATGCTCTAATAAAATGGCTGCAACAATTTGCAGACAGGGAAGCTGAAAAAAAGAGGTTAAGTAAGTTACACAACGATGTGAAACAAACATCCCACATTTTCCATCTCCAAATCAGAATATTTCCAAAACTCATCTTCACATCTGTGGGTGTGTAGCACATTCCTGGCATTAATTATCATAATAAACAGAGAGAAATTCACTTTAAAACAATAAATTATTATGCTTGAATAACAGCAAACAATGGGTCATTAATTAACAAATTTGTAAATTTGTGTCTTAAAATTGTTTGACTAAACGTTTGCTTGTGTGGTTGGCTAACAGGTTGTGAAGTTCAGATTTCCTGCTGTGGAGAGCCAAATTTACTCACTACCCGATATGGACCTCCTACTGTGTTTCTTCCTGCTACTCTCAACCAATGACTGAATACATTGGGTACTAGGACAGACTCAGTCCTGTGAGATGTAGGGCTTTTCATAGGCATTAGCTTCTGAAGGCTCTCCCTAACTTCTGCTGCTCTCTCTCCATCAATAAATGTCTCACACATCTAATCTCAATGAAATCTGCTTCTTAGGGAATCTGAACTAATGAAACTTCTATCACTGCCTTTCCTCATGTTCCCCTTTTCAATTAATTAATGTGTCTTTTCTGTATGCCTAGATGGATTTTCTCCTTTCTATGTGGAATCTTCAAAATGAAAATGCAGATCCATATAGCTAGATCTGCTAATAAACTGGTTGGGAATGAATTTTAATGCAAGTTTTATCAAGCTGGTTCAAATCTTCCAGAACCTATTAACATAAAATCAAGTCAGAGATATGTGGTCAAATCAGGATAAAAAGGGCATAGTGAATCTCCTGTGCAGGTTTGCAGTCCACTTTCACATTTTAAAGACTGAGGAAACCTATTGTTGAACAAAACAGAAACAGAAACTTTAATTTTGTTTCTCTATTTAACTTTATCTGTTTACAACATATTTATTTATTATTTTCTCAAGAAGGGAATATTTTCCCCTAGCCATGATTGATAATATTCTCTGTTCCCCTCACTATTTCTATTTCTGAGAGTTCTAACCATCTTTAGCTATAATATGTGTCCCACATAATCTCCTTCTGACTTGTGTGACTGCGGAGCTTCAAGTTGGAAAGTGTCTCCTCAGAGAGAAAGACCCTTAGTGGATTTTTTTTTTTTTTTACTATCCACAATAATTAATTTATAGACTACAAGTTGAATAGTATCACAATCCATGTTATTTTTCCAATAATTGACATACAATAACTTACTGGGTTTGTATTTGTGTTTGTAGGATGTGCTTAGTATTATATGTTGTGTTTTACTGCAAATTTGTATTACAGATCATCAACTGAAACTTATGTTCATCCATAAAAAGATTAAGTCCCACAAAGGTAAATTTTACCCAAAACATTTTCTCCTCTTTTTAAATTAAAATCCTCAAAAGATAATAATGACCAAGACATGGACTAATTCTGGAAAAATGTTATCACATCCTATTTTACAGAGAAGGAAGGCGATACACAGCAAGTTTACTTAACTTGTCAAATGCCATTTGGTTAAATTGGTAGGTTAAATAGGGATATGAACCCAGCTGGTTTCATTTTTAACCACTCCAGACTATTTCCTCTCAAAGTCTTGGGAATTAATTCAGCAACAAGATTCTAAGCAATTAGATTGGAAGTTAGAAGGCAAGTTAAAATTCTGACAGAAAAGACTTTCGCATTAAATTTTATACCCAGATAAACTATCAGATGTGGTGATAAAATATTTCTGATATATTGGAGCTGAAAAACTAACTTATTACCACCTTATTTCAGAATGATATTAGAATATGTTTTTGAACAAAATTTAAAGGAAAAAAGAGATTAAGAACTATAGTTTACATCTAGCAAAAAGAATAGCCAATATAAGTAAGCAGCAAAAGAAATATTCAGGTTTATAGCTGAAAAGAAGGCCTTCATAGAAAACAGCACAAATTGGAACAGAGAACATACTTGAGTATATAAAAAATAATGCTTATGGGCCTATGGCAGAGATTAGAATTCTTAAAAAAATATCGATTACTTCATAGAAAACTAGGCAAATAAAAACTTGAGAAAACAACTCCAAAAAGAAGAACAACAACAGCATCAGAGGATTTATAAGAAGGATGGAAGTAGAATAGTGAACAATATTTGGATAGTCATAAGAATGTAAACTATTGATTTTTTTTTTTTTTTTTGGTGCTTTGGGCTCTGGGGTACATGTGCACATCCTGCATCCTGCAGGATTGTTGCATAGGTACATACATGCCATGGTGGTTTGCTGTCTCCATCTCCTCCCCTTATTGCCTACATGATGTAATAGTGGGTATAGAAAAGTGAATCCTTATCTCCAGTGGTAGGTTATAAGTATATAATGTGTAAAACTTATATATATATATATATATATATATATATATATATACACACACATACACACACATACACACACACACAGGCACATTAAATATTAATACATATATATTTATATGTACATATCCATTCTCTTAGATGAGTGAGATCCAATTTGGTCTTCCTATTTGTGGTTTCATTGACATTCCTTCCTTTTGCTAGGCTTGCGTGTATGTGTGTGTGCGTGTGTGTGTGTAGAAGTGTGTGGGTATATATATATATAGAGGGAGAACATGTATATAATTTATATAAGTCTAGCAAAATCAACATACTATTTAGATATATGGAAGCTAAAATCATGTGAAATAACCAGAAAAGTTAAGTAGAGTTGGCTTTGGGATAAAATGACTGAGGAATGGGATGGGGTGGAAAGGGTACTCTTTTACTTTAAAACTTTTAGAATTGTTTGACATTAGAAACTATTTACAGTTGTTACTGATATAACTTTAAAATTATTTAGAAATTAAAAATTAAAACAATTTTTTTTTTACTATGTCTTTCCCTATTTATCAAGGCAAACTTTGGATCTGCAACAGAACTTGGGGGAATAGAGAGAGCTGTTGTGTCCTTTGAGCACAAAAGTAGCCCTTGAATATCTTTGCATGAGGTATTAGGGCAGGAGTGGACAGGCGCAGGCAGGAATGTGACACATGGATTAGAAACATTAGTTCTCAGTCCTCAGATCATGAACCATGAAAAGAAGGTCACCAAAGGTTGTAACTATTTTTTTCTTTGTTACCTGCTTCCATCAGCGCAAACCCAGGTCCCAGCTCACTCTGCTCTACTCCTGCTGTGGAAATGGGGAGGAACGCCTACCTTTCTCACTATCCCACCCTGGCTCCCCTCACCAAAAGTGGCGGGGGTGGGAGCTTGCTGATGGGGTTGGACTGTGAGCACTGACAGGGCCCATTAATCATGCATACGACAGGCATGCTATCTCTTTCATCTCTCCTGGGCTTGATTGTTTGAGGCAGCCTTGGTGTCCTCTCACTCTCTCACCATATGCAAATATTTACTCCACTTATTTGTGTGCCATATCCTTTGGTTTCCTTCCTGATCATGAAGCTGATCATGGAAATGAGATTCAAGGTTTAGGTGTGGGCTTTGGGGTGGGTGAATGCCAGACTTAGCCCAATTTGGACATTAGCTCAAGGCAAGATATGCCAAGCTAGCTTTTTCAGTGAGTCCTATGTTCAGGCTTGGGTCTTCACCCACCTTACAATAAAATGCTACTTTGTTTGTTAATTGTCTACTGATCCTTTCACATTGATCACTTGGCTGGGAAGGTAGATGATTTGCAGAGTAAGATCCTGGTGTTCCTGGGTCCCAGCTTCTTATCACAATAAAAAAAAGAAAAATGAGATCCACTTTCACATTTACCTTCACTTCTATAGACACCATGAAGAATAAATAATCATACTTGCTTCATGGGAAGACTTTTTTATGTACAAATGTAAAGACCCAAGAACACATGGTTTATAGTCTTGTTTTCTCACAAATCCTTATACAACAGGCCTTGATTATTCATGAGAGACCTAGGGATATTCATAAAGTCCTCTCCAATCTGCTCTAGAAGTCCAGATTGCCTGTTGAAATTTCCATTATTTCATGTGCTTTTACAGTGATTATTATTAATTTTATTACTATTGAAGAATCAGAAACAAAACTATTCCACATTGTATACATATATCCAAATATCACATTGTGCTCTGTAAATGTAAACAGTTAAGATTTGTCAATGAAAAATAATATTAACAATACATTAAAAATAATTTTAAAAGAAATAAAAGCATGTGCAAACAAAAGCCAAAATAATAAGACTATAAGACTTACAGTAAGCAAAGAATTAATAAATATTGGGAAAAAAGCAATATTCCTGTTATGGGTATTAATCTGATAACTGTAGTTCCCCCCCACCAAGCAATTTCATTATATAAATGAGGATCATAGTCTCTCTACTCAAATTAGAGGATTTCTCATTTTATGCAACTGATTCATCACTTAAATTCAGTAGATGAAACTCTAGCACAAGTCTTATTTCATACAGGCACTCACTAAATCACTGTAATTTATGGATTTGTGTAGGGGTTAGATAGAAGTATTTATCTTTATTCCCTTAAATATCAGAAAATCGAAATTTGTCACTTAAACATTAATTTCCTCAGTAATTCCCTCATGAGAAACTAGAAATCTGAAATTTGTTTCTCACTAACCTAACAGTTTTATTTGAAAAGTAGGTCCAGCCCAAAGTCATCCTCTTTGAGAATAGACAACATGAGGTGGGCTTGCTGGGAATACTTAACTAACTGCAGAGCCTGGATTTCTTGGCCATGATATGTATCTAAGTTGAGTGGCTTTTCTCTTGGAAGCTCCTATTACCTATCCAGCTTCATATTTTTTTTTAAGCCTAAGCATTTTGCTGCAAGGAAGTCATTCAAATGTGTTGAAATATTAGTCTCCCAGTGAAGAATTTTAAAACAACATGTTATTTCAACACTCCCTGCTTCAATGATCAGTTGTTTCCAGACTCCCTGAGCCTCAACCCATATCACAGCTAAACCTTTCTGCTGAACATTATCTGAATATTTACATTCCTGTCCATGTACAAAGCAAAGACTGATTTTGGTCTGTCCATGGGAGAAGCCAGGTTGATGCTGGCATAGGAATATCTATTAGATGGGCAAGCTCCAACTTGGTCTTTCTATTTGTGGTTTTATTACTTTTGTCTCTTTCTTTCCTTGTATTGTTAATATTTTAGAGAAGAAAGATTGACATTTATTAAAATGAAAATCTACACGGAAGTTCTAATTAAACTGAATGACTTAAAAATCTCAACTATCATCCAAAACATGTTTATCAAATGACACACAAATGATCACCATGAGTCAGAATGTATACTTTAAAACCTCTGTATTTTATTACTTTTGCTTATTGACTTCTTATAATAAGTGTCACTTTGTTTTGTGCTTTACCTTTATTTAACAATGAAGTTAAGTAAGTTAAACATATATGAATTAAGCATGGAAAATGTCACTCGTGTTAAAAAGACACTCCCAAATCAGTCACTATTCCAGACACTGTGAAAGTGATACAAATAGATGAGTGGTAATGCCTGCTCTACTAGGTCTACTAGGGAAAACTGGCATGTACATTACTAATTCAGGAAAGACTGTAATAAATAAGATAAAATACACAGTGCTATGCAAATATGGGGGGAGAAGGGATGGCTTCAACAATTTCTAATATACATGTAAAAAGGATAATAAAGTATTACATAAAAATTACCCCGTAAAATTTTCACACATTTCCTGCACTTGTTCTTAACAAGAGCATTTATTTCTGACCCATTTAAGCCGGTCATTACCCTGTGTCACAAGTCACACTCCACAAAAGCTCTACAAATTATCGCCCACACATTGAAATTGGTTTCATACGCCTTCTGTCCCTAGCTGCCTGCACCCTGGTGATGACTGCCTTGCAACACAGTTATGAAGGGCGTTGCCTATGTGGTTAGCAGAGTGTAGGTCAGGCCAGGAAGCCTTGTGTGAAAGAGTAGCTGTTGGTGGTTTGGCTTAGAGAGCAGAAGTCTTGCCAAGGATGGCTTTGCTGCTAGCTTTAGAAATGATGAATGGTGGCCACAAGGCTGTTTCTTCCTCAGGACTCAGAAACAGTTTATGAAAAATGACACAATTGTACATAGAGATGATCTTGGCGAGCCTCTCCAAGCTCACACACAGAGCCAACACTCTCCCTTGACCAGAGGATATTTAACACCAGTGGTGCTGCCTGGGGATTTTGAAGCTCTACATACACTTGTAATTGGCTATAAAGGGTGTCCCTGAACAGAACTCTCAGTGATATTAAAAGTTCTTCACACACAGGTCACATACACCACACGTTCATATACATGATATATGTACACCACACACAAGTCATATATTCCACATCTTCCACTATGGCCTCAGTATTTGTTTACTAATTGTTTTCTATTTTAGAGTCCTTGCTCACCCTGGGGGCCAACATGAGAAAAGACAATAATCTGAGTTAAATTCCCAGAATGCCTTTGAAATTTCTTTTGCTTATTTCTTTATTGCTAACCCTCTGTAAGAGAGGAGCAATATCTTACCACATAATCATGAAAGTTTTGTGTAATAAAAGGAAGTAAACCAAGATGGACTTCTGCCAAGATGGCCGAATAAGAGCAGCTCCAGAGCACAGTTCCCAGTGAGAGAGATGCAGAAGGCAAGTGATCTCTGCATTTCCAACTGAGGTACCAGGTTCATTTCAATGGGACTTGTTGGACAGTGGTTGCAGCCCAACGAGGGCAAACCAAGGCAGGGCAGGGTGCTGCCCCACCTGGGAAGTGCAACTGACCGGAGGATTGGGGACTTTACCCCCTCAAAACTCCAGTTCAGATACTGTGCTTCTCCCATGGCCATTGCAACCCAAGTCCAGGAAAATGCTGCTGGACTAAAAAGTGCCATGAGTTATCAATACAGATCTAAGTGACAGTTCTGGCTGGCCCGGTGCCATGAGTTGTCAGCACAAAACTGGGCAGAAGTTCTGACTGGTGCCAAGAGTGCCTTTGGAACAGATCTACCCACCCCACTACCTCTCCAGAAAGAGGCAGAGCTGAAAGCAGGGAGACAGGTGATACAGCTTGGCAGGTCCCACCCTGACAAAGACCAGCAAACTGAAGCCCTCTTGCTTGAGAGTTTCACAGCCAGCACATCAGTTTGAGCTCAAACTGGGACAATCAAGCTCTGTGGAAGGAAGGGCATCCGCCATTGCAAAAGCAAGTCTAATCTCACCTGTGTAAACAAAGGCAGAGGAAGCACACACAGCGGCTGGGCTGAGTCTGAGGCAGCCCAGCAGCACCTCTGCAGGCAGACAAGGGACAGACTGCCTCCTCAAGCACCTCCCTGACCTTGTATAAAAAAAAAAAAAAAAAATGCCTCATATAGCAGAGGGAACTGTTAGAAGGAAAACAAAAAAACAAAAAGAAATAGCTTCAACATCAACAGAAAGGACATTCACTCAGAGACCCCATCTGAAATCACCAACTTCAAAGATCAAAGATAGATAAATCCATGAAGATGGGAAGAAACCAGTACAAAAAGGATAAAATCATCAAAGACCAGAACAACTCTCCTCCTCCAAGGGATCACAACTCCTCACTGGCAAGGGAACAAAACAGGATGGAGAATGAGT
>CAUYNB010057906.1:0-23725 GCA_963574225.1 Lagothrix lagotricha
GGGGGTGGGGAGTTGGGGAGGGATAGCATGGGGAGAAATGCCAGATATAGGTGATGGGGAGGAAGGCAGCAAATCACACTGCCATGTGTGTACCTATGCAACAATCTTGCATGCTCTTCACATGTACCCCAAAACCTAAAATGCAATAAAAATATATATATATATATATAAAATAATAAATAAATTTGAAAGCCTTTTCTCTAGTCAAAAAAAAAAAAAAGAAAGAACAATTAGACTACTACAATTATTCAGGTAAGAGATGAGGCCAGGCACAGTGGCTCATGCCAGTAATCCCAGCACTTTGGAAGGCCAAGGCAGGCAGATCACTTGAGATGAGGAGTTCGAGACCAGCCTAGTCAACGTGGTGAAACCTGGTCTCTACCAAAAATACAAAAATTAGCCAGGTGTGGTGGCGGGTGCCTGTACTCCCAGCTATTTGGGAGACGGAGGTTGCAGTGAGCCGAGATCGTGCCACCGCACTCCAAGCTGGACAACAGAACGAGACTCTGTCTCAAAAAAAAAAAAAAAAAGAAAGAAAGAAAAAGAGCTGAATTAGATCAGCATGACAGTGGTGAACGTGTTGAGAAGTCAAGATCCAGATATCTGTTAAAGTAAGAGTCAAATAAAATATACACAACGGAGTACTATGCAGCAATAAACGAGAATGAGATATTGCCGTTGATGGAACTGGAGGTCATTATATGAAGTGAAATAAGCCAGGCACAGGAAGATAAACTTGGCATGTTCTCAACTTATGTGTGGGAGCTAAAAACTACAACAATTGAACTCAAGGAGCTAGAAAGTAGAAGGATGGTTACCAGAGGCTGGGAAGGGTAGTGAGGAGAGTCACGGAGGGAGTAGGGAAGGTTAATGGGTACAAAAATTTAGAAAAACTGACTAAGATCTAGTATTTAACAGCACCACAAGGCAACTACAGTTGATAATAATTTAGCTGTACGTTTAAAAATAACTAAGAGTATAATTAGATTGTAACACAAAGGATAAATGCTTGAGGTGATAGATACCCCATTTATCCTGATGTGATTATTATGCATTGTATGCCTGTATCAAAATATCTCTTTTTATTCTTTTGAGACAAGGTCTTGCTCTGTCACCCAGGCTGAAATGCAGTCATGTGATTAAGACTCATCGCAGCCTTATCTCTCAGGCTCAAGCAATACTCTCACTTCAGCCTCCTGAGTCACCGAGACTACAGGAATGGGCCACCATGCCCAGCTAATATTTTTTATGTTTATTATTTTTTAATATTTTACATTAAGTTCTGGGATACATGTGCTGAACGTGCAGGTTTGTTACATAGGTATACATGTGCCATGGTGGTTTTCTGCACCTATCAATCTGTCATCTAGGTTTCCAGCTCCACGTGCATTAGGTATTTGTCCTAATGCTCTCCCTACCCTTTCCCCCAAGCACCCAACTGGCCCCGGTGTGTGATGTTCCCCTCCCTGTGTCTATGTGTTCTCACTGTTCAACTCCCACTTATGAGTAAGAACATGCGGTGTTTGGTTTTCTGTTCCTGTGTTAGTTTGCCAAGGATGATGGTTTCCAGCTTCATCCATGCGGGTATATATCCAAAGGATTACAAATCATTCTACTATAAAGACACATGTACACGTATGTTTATTGCAGCACTATTTACGATAGCAAAGACTTGGAACCAACCCAAATGCCCATCCATGACAGACTGGATAAAGAAAATATGGCATGTATACACTATGGAATACTATGCAGGCATAAAAAAGAATTTTTAAAAAATTTTCTGTAGAGATGAGATTTTGCCATGTTGCCCTGGCTGGTCTCAAACTTCTGGGCTCAAGTGATCCTCCTGCCTTGGTCTCCCAAAGTGCTGGGATTACAGGCGAGAGCCACCATGCCCAGGCCTAAAATAACTTGTATACCACATAAATATATGCACCTGCTATGTACCTCCCCAAACATTTTTAAAAAGTAAGAGTCGAAAGACACCATGCTGATGGTTTGAAGTGGAATATGAGAGAAAGCAAAGAATAAAAGATGACAGTAGCAGACCGAGCATGGTGGCTCATGCCTGTAATCCCAGCACTTTGGGAGGCCGAGTCAGGGGGATCACCTGAAGTCAGGAGTTCCAGACCAGCCTGGCCAACATGGTGAAACCCCATCTCTACTAAACATACAAAAATTAGCCAGTGTGTGCGCACCTGTAAGCGCCTGCAATCCCAGCTACTCAGGAGGCTGAGGCAAGAAAATCACTTGAACCTAGGAGGCAGAAGTTGCAGTGAGCCAAGACGGCACCACTGCACTCCAGCCTGGGTGACAGAGCAAGACTCTCGTTTTTTTTTTTTTTTTTTAAAAGACAACCACAGCTATATGGTTTGAGTAAGGAAAGACAGAGTTGCCATTTGTTGAGATGGGGATGACAGTGAAAAGAGCAGGCTTGGGGTGCTGAAAAGTGCAAATATAAGTGTTTGATTTCGGATATATTTAATTTGAAATGTCATTATACAACCAAGTGGAGATCTTGAGTGTACACTGCAGATACATTGCAGAAAATATATAAATTCTCTCCTAGAACACAAAGTCAGCTATGAAATATGAATGCGCGCACACACACACACACACACACACACACACACACACACACACACACACTTCATAGCCTGTCTGCTGAAAACTCTAGAAGCAATAACTCCCTAGTAGCAGCAAACACACTCAATACTTAGGCTGTTTTTCTAAATTACATTACCCACTAAAAGGAATCGGGGGAAGCTGAGGCGAGGGGATTGCTTGAACCCAGGAGTTGACGATTAGCCTGGGCAACAGAGCAAGACCTCACCTCTTCAAAAAATTAAAAAATTAACTGGGCATGGTGGCACATGCGTATAGTCCCAGCTACTTGGGAGGCTGAGATGGGAGGATTGTTTGAGCCCAGGAGCCAGGTTGAGGCTGAAGTGAGCCATGATCCTGCCACTGGCACTCCAGCTTGAGTGACAGAGCAACACCCTGCCTCAAAAAAAATTTAAAAATGTAAATAAACCAATAAATTAAAGGAATCAGGGCTCCATGAAGAAATAGCTGGATTCCAAGGTAGGGGCAGGGGAAAGACAAAATGAGCCTAGAATATCTGTCTTGCTGTGCCCAGAAAGTAAGCAAGTATTCAAAGAATGATGGGAAAATGTCAGAAGGACACAAATGCTACCATGAACGGGTCCCCAAATCAAGGGCATTTTAATCATCTAAATAAGTAATGCTAGTATTGTATTATAACCTAGTAAATAAAATAAGATCCCCATGAGTCCATACTAACATAAATAAATACATAAATAAGAACAGCCAAGGAATAAATATAAAGAGGAATGATGGAGTTAGAAAATCCTAAATGGATGCTAAAACTAGTGAGTGAAAGTTTAATGAAGAAACGGATATTTACATAGCCTCAAAATATCTCCCAATAAATAACTCATAAACTATAAAGGGGGAAATGACAACTTTATAGCAGAGAAGCTTGGCAGGCCCCACTTGAACTAAGTAATAAAAGTTAACCTCACCAATATTGGGACAAACTGGCATTACTTCTATTATGATGCACTGAGAAGAACACAACATCACTTACACAGTATTCCTGCCAATCATGCATTATTTGAATATAATCATGAGGAAACTTCAACCAAACCCAAACTGACAGACATTCTACAAAATAAATTGGCCTTTGCATTTCAACACTGTCAAGACAGAAAAAGGTTGAAGAATCGCTCAAAATTATAACAGACTAAATTTTAAAAAATTAAAAGATTTGAATAAGCAGTTCATCAAAGAAGGTATCTGAATCTCTAATAATCGTGAAAAAAAATGCTCAACATCATTACCTATCAGGAAAATGCAAGTTAAAAACCACAATATATGACTACATCGAACCCATTAGAACAGCTAAAATTTAAACGACGGACAATATTAAGCATAGATAAGGATGCGGAATATCTGGAAGTCTCATACATTGCCAGCAGGAACGTATTTTGGTACAACAGCTTTGGAAAACTGTCTGGCATTATAAGGCATGGTGAATACTACCCTTATCCTGTGACCTAACAATCCCATTTCTAAGTATATACACAAGAGAAATGAGTACATATATTCACCAAAAAAAAAAAATACACAGGAAAGCTCACAGCAGCTTTATACATAAGAGCCAAGAACTAGAACCAATCCTAATGTACATGGACAGGAGAACGGATAACTGAATCATGGTATATTCGACAATGGAACAACTAACAGCAATGAAACAAACTACTGATACACGCAGTAACGTAGATGAATCTCGGTGAACTTTCTAGGGGGCTGGAAGCGTTCTATATCTTCATTTGTACTTCATGAAGGTATACGTACATGAAAACTCATCAAACTGCACATTTAGGGTACCTTAATGAATGTATATACCTTGGTAAATAAAAAAAGACATTTAAAAAATAGCTGGTATGATTCAATTCTGATAAAATACTAGACATTTTTCAAGCATACATAGCATGAAAAATGTCTAGAAAAACTTCAAAAGTTTTATTTTTGAGAGCTAGAATCATAGGTAACTTTAGCTTTTTTTTATAAATTTCTGCACTTTTAAAAAGTATTTATGAGAAGAAAAGTTATTTTTAAAAAGCTTTTTTTTTTTTTTTTTTTGAGACAGAGTTTCTTTCTTGTTGCCCAGGCTGGAGTGCAGCAGCGTGGTCTAGGCTCCCTGCAACCTCCACCTCCTGGATTCAAGCGATTCTCCTGCCTCAGCCTCCCAAGTAGCTGGGATTACAGGCGCCCATCACCACGCCCAGCTAATTTTTTTTTTTTTTAATTTTAAGTTCTGGGATACATGCGCAGAACGTGCAGGTTTGTTACATAGGTATACATGTGCCATGGTGGTTTGCTGCACCTATCAACCCATCATCTAGGTTTTAAGCCCCACATGCATTAGGTATTTGTCCTAATGCTCTCCCTTTCCTTTCCCTCCACCCCCAACAGCCCCCTCATGTGTGATGTTCCCCTCCCTGTGTCCATATGTTCTCATTGTTCAACTCTTAACTTATAAGTGAGAACACGTGGTGTTTGGTTTTCTGTTCCTGTGTTACTCTGCTGAGAATAATGGCTTCCAGCTTCATCCATGTCCCTGCAAAGGACATAAACTCATTCTTTTTTATGGCCGGCTAACTTTTTTTGTTATTTTTAGTAGAGACGGAGTTTCATCATGTTGGCCAGGCTGGTCTCAAATTCCTGACCCTCAGGTGATCTGCCTGCCTCGGCCTCCTAAAGTGCTAGGATTATAGGTGTGAACCCCTGCGCCCATTCTAAAAAGCTATTTTCATGTGAGGAAATAAAAGGGCCATCCCAAGACATATAAAAGATGTATACCATACCCAAAGAATTCTGAAAATTAAAAATATAATATACCAAACTTTTTACTTATAAGGATAAAGAATGCCACCTAAAAGCACTTAGGAGGAAAAGGGAACAAAAATATCAGACAGGCCTAGGCTTCTCTTCTGAAGCATTAGCTAAAAGAAGACAAAATCACAAAATATACAGATGGGAAAAAAGATTGTAAATGGATTATTTTAATGCCCAGCGAGTTATTGTTCATGTACAAATGTAAATGAAAGGTCAGTTTCAGATATCCAAAGAATCAGAAATTTCAAACCCAAGTAACTTTGAAAAATTACACAAAGCCATTCTTCAAATTACACAGGCACTTAGTAAAATTTAAAAATCAAGAATAAAGAATATGTACTATAAAAACTGGTGATCTATACGAAAACCAATAGTTAATATTAAGTCCTAATTGTTAGAATTGTGGTTTCAAATTGAATGTACACCTAAAAATTGAGAATATAACATGTATAGTATGATAAAATTATTTTAAAAAGCTTTCGTAATTGCTATCCTCCCAAAACAATAGTTTGCCTTTTCCTTAAATACCTTATCATGGTAATCCAGAAATAATCAGTCTTTTAGCTTATTCTACCAACCCCCTCAAATTGAAGAGTTCAACTGTGCTGCTATTTAAGAAGCTGGCTCCTTCCTGGTGAATGAAATCAATCTGAAAGGTTCTCCCCACTTCAACATCTTCAGTATTCTAACTGATTTACATTGCAAAAGGGAGAGGGTTGAATAATGCCACTGGAAATCAATCCAAATGACTAATGTCCTTATCATTACCAGTTTCAACATTATGAATATATACCAAGCGATACATGCCTTTTGGGAACATATTTTGACAATGTTCAGCAAACACACCCACTGTTTAAACCAATTTCCCTTCAATTAGAATAAAGCAATTTCATATAAATACAATACTATGCTAAACAGCATTTTTACAAAAATAGTCTGATTGCCTGGAAACCAGAATCTCTCTCTAGAGAAATCAGATATAACTTTCTCAATTTTTACACAAATATTTTCATGTAATGGAATTAACTACTTTATAGAGGAAGTTACAGTGAAGATTAAATTAAATGACACTGCTTCATACATAGCAGGTCCTCAAAAAATGTCAACTCCCTAATTATAAGTTTTACTCCATTAGAATGCCTCAGACGCAGCTACCCGGGAGGCTGAGGCAGGAGGATCACTTGACCCCAAGAGCTTGAGGCTGCAGTAAGCTATGACAGTGCCACTGCACTCCAGCCTGGGTGACAGAGTGAAACCATATCTCAAAAGAAAAAAAAAAAAAAGATGAAAGAAAGAGGGAGGGAGGAAGAAAGTAAGGAAGCAGCTAGCCAGTTTCAGAAACTGGTTACATAATAAAATGGTCTTTACCGGAATACCCGTGTGGATTGTTTTAATAATATTCACTCACAGTAGGCCCATGAATATTTCTGAATAAATGGAACATAGACAATCTTTCACCAACTAACATCAGCTTTACACACATCAACAGATTCCATTCTTCATATAGTTTTTGTACTGTCTTGTAAGCACTAAAATAATAGAAATGTCACCAGAGACAGAGCCAATTTCTTAAAACCACTCATAACCACAGTAACTATATTTATGGGTCTAAAATATACATGCCTAGAATTAAAATGAAGACTGAAGTATAAAGATATTACCTTCACTGATTAAGAAAATGGAATTAACAAAGCAAATTATTCCACTGAGCTAAGCTATGAAATAGTAGTAAAACAGAAAATGCTAATAACCACAATTCCTAGAGTAATCTTACAAATACACAACTTGGCTATGCTAATATGTAGATTTAGCCATGAAAACAAGTAATACATAATATTTCAATGATTCCTGATGCATTCAAACTCTGAAATCTGGCCAATCCAGTCAGTACTTACAAAAACAATATCAACAAAAACCTGAATGAAAGCCCTGCTTCTAGCTGTCAATGCTACATGTTTGAAACCACAAAATCACTAACTTATCTTTATTCACGTAGATAAAAGAAATTCTGTGACTGAATCAATATGGTAACAATGAACATATACATCTGTCCTACCAACTACCTAATTCTCTAGAACGCAACAGAAATGATTACTTTAAAAAACTAGGAGCCAGGTGCAGTGGCTCACGCCTGTAATCCCAGCACTTTGGGAGGCCGAGTCGGGTGGATCCCTTGAGGTCAGGAGTTCGAGACCGGCCTGACCGACATGGACAAACCCCGTCTGTACCAAAAATACAAAATTAGCTGGGCATGGTGATGCATGCCTGTAATCTCAGCTACTCGGGAGGCTGAGGCAGGAGAACTGCTTGAACCCAGGAGGTGGAGGCTGCAGTGAAGCAAGACCACGCCATTGCACTCCAACCTGAGCAACAAGAGCAAAACTCATCTCAAAAAAAAAAAAAAAAAATTGGATTGGCTGGGTATGGTGGCTCACACCTGTAATCCTAGCACTTTGGGAGGCCGAGGTGGGTGGATCACTTGAGCTAAGGAGTTCAAGACCAGCCTGGTCAACATGCCCTGTCTCTACCAAAAATACAAAAATTAGCCGGGAATTGCTTGAACCCAGGAGGCAGAGGTTGCAGTGAGCTAAGATCGTGCCACTGCACCCAGCCTGGGCAACAGGGTGAGACTCCATCTCAAAGCAAAAAAAACCAAAAACTAGAATAAAGTCATAACATCCCAGAAAAACTAAAAAGAATCCCATCCACAGACCATAAATGGTAAAGAACCTTCCAAAAGAACAGAAACCAATAGATCACATCCATAGGGAACAAAATATATGAAAATCAAAGCTTCAAACACACACATATAAGAGAAAACTACTGCAAAGTTAGGAGTGATATGGGGAAGCTGTAAAGCTACTCAATGGATAGCAGAAGATTGCCTGGCATCGGGGAATTCATCTGGGAGATTAACCGACATGGTGAATTAGGCTAGGCAATCCTATCCACTCTTAACCCCAATTTTTGCTAAATAGTGAGCGGCAAGGAAATTTGCCCAAAAACTCAAGGTAGAGCCTACAAGGAAGAACAAATCTACAGGTAACAAACTACTAAGAAAACATGCTCCTAACACAACATGTCCCTCCTCTACAATAACTACAGGCAAGGCAGGCTATTGTAAACAAATCAGGCAAGTGAACAGGATCCTTAAATATGACTGAACAGGCAGGGTACAGTGGCTCACACCTGTAATCCCAACACTTTGGGAGGCTGAGGCGGGCGGACAACCTGAGGTCAGGAGTTTAAGACCAGCCTGGCCAACATGGAGAAACCCCATCTCTACTAAAAATACAAAATTAGCCAGGCATGCTGGCACATGCCTGTAATCCCAGCTACTTGGAAGGCTGAGGTAGGAGAATCACTTGAACTTGGGAGGTGGAGGCTGCAGTGAGCCGAGATCATGCCACTGTACTCTAGCCTGGGCAACAAGAGCAAAACTCTCTCTCAAAAAAAAAAAAAAAAAAAAAAAAATGACTGAACAAAAAAAAAAGAATCGTCAAACCCTTGAGAAACACTAAAACTTAGAAAAAAAAAGAAGCGTCAAACTCAACAAAGAGATTAACTCTTTAGAATAATTAACTTCAAGAGGATCCTTTCTTTTGCATTTGCTGAGGAGTGATTTACTTACAATTATGTGGTCAATTTTAGAGTAGGTGCGATGAGGTGCTGAGAAGAATGTATATTCTGTGGCTTTGGGGTGGAGAGTGCTATAAATGTCTATTAGGTTTGCTTGGTCCAGGTCTGAGTTCAAGTCCTGGATAATTTTGTTAATTTTCTGTCTCATTGGTCTGTCTAATATTGACAGTGGAGTGTTAAAGTCTCCCACTATTATTGTGTGGGAGTCTAAGTCTCTTTGTAAGTCATTAAGAACTTACTTTATGTATCTAGGTGCTCCTGTATTGGCTGCATATATATTTAGGATCATTAGCTCTTCTTGTTGCATCGATCCTTTTACCGTTATGTAATGTCTTTCTTTTTCTCTTTTGATCTTTGGTGGTTTAAAGTCTATTTTATCAGAGACTAGGATTGCAACTCCTACTTTTTTTTTTACTCTCCATTTGCTTGATAAATCTTCCTCCATCCCTTTATTTTGAGCCTACGTGTTTCCTTGCATGTGAGATGCATTTCCTGGATACTGCACACTGATCAGCTTTGACTTTTTATCCAATTTGCCAGTCAGTGTCTTTTGATAGGGGCACTTAGCCCATTTACATTTAGGGTTAATATAGTTATGTGTGAATTTGATGCTGCCATTTTGATGCTAGCTGGTTGTTTTGGCCAGTAGTTGATGCAGTTTCTTCATTGTGTCCATGCTTTTTACCATTTGGTATGTTTTTGGAGTGGCTAGTACTGGTTGTTCCTTTGTATGCTTAGTGCTTCTTTCAAGAGCTCTTGTAAAGCAGGCCTGGTGGTGATGAAATCTCTGAGTAATTACTTGTTCTAAAGGATTTTCTTTCTCCTTCACTTATGAAGCTTAGTTGGGCTGGATATGAAATTCTAGGTTGAAAGTTCTTTTCTTTAAGGATGTTGAATATTGGTCCCCACTCTCTTCTGGCTTGTAAGGTTTTTGCTGAGAGATCCACCATCAGTCTGATGGGCTTCCCTTTGTGGGTAACCCAACCTTTCTCTCTGGCTGCGCTTAGCATTTTTTCCTTCATTTCAACCCTGGTGAATCTGATAATTATGTGCCTTGGGATTGCTCTTCTTGAGGAATATCTCTGTGGTGTTCTCTGTATTTCCTGGACTTGAACATTGGCCTGCCTTGCTAGGTTGGGGAAGTTTTCCTGGATAATATCCTGAAGAGTGTTTTCCAGCTTGGATTCATTCTGTCAGTCGCATTCAGGTACACCTATCAAACGTAGATTAGGTCTTTTCACAGAATCCCATATTTCTTGGAGACTTTGTTTGCTTTTTACTCTTTTTTCTCTAATCTTGCCTTCTCATTTTATTTCATTGAGTTGATCTTCAATCTCTGATATCTTTTCTTCTGCTTGGTCGATTCAGCTGTTGAAACTTGTGTACGCTTTGCAAAGTTCTCTTGTGTTTTTCAGCTTCATCAATTCATTTATATTCCTCTCTAAGCTGTTTATTCTCATTAGCATTGCATCAAACCTTTTTTCAACGTTCTTAGTTTGTTTGCATTGGGTTGGAACATGTTCTTTTAGCTCAGAGAAGTTTGTTATTGCCCATGTGCTGAAGCCTGTTTCTGTCAATTAATCAGATTCATTCTCCATCCAGCCTTGTTCCCTAGCTGGTGAGGAGTTTTGATCCCTTGGAGGAGGAGAGGCATTCTGGTTTTGGGTGTTTTCATTCTTTTTGTGCTGGTTTCTTCCCATCTTTGTGGATTTATTTATCTGTGGTCATTGTAGTTGGTTAATTTCAGATGGGATCTCTGAGTGGACATCCTGTTTATTGATGATGAAGTTATTTCTTTCTGTTTCTTAATTTTCCTTCTAACAGTCAGGCCCCTCTGCTGTAGGACTGCTGGAGGTCCATTCCAGACCCTGCTTGCCTAGGGATCACCTGCAGCAGCCTCTGCATTTTTGCTGGGAGCTGCAATCCAGAGCTGTTCCTATTTGGCCATCTTGGACCCTCCCCTCCACTAAACCCATCTTACCTCAATAATCGTGTCCTTCAGTTGCTGATGATATTAAAGGGGATATTATGGGTATGGGTTTGGTGATGTTCTGTATGGGAGTTCATCTTCTGGTAGTGGATATGGTTCAAAAGGTTCATAATCCTGTATACACAAACAAAGAGAGGGAGAAAATGGCAGAAAATTGAGATGATGACTGTACAAGTGTTTAAAAATAATTTTTATTAGATGCTTAGATTGACGTTTTAGAAACATATATTACTTATATAATTTTTTCCAAACTTTGAATTATATTTTTCTTTTGGTTGTAAATGAATTTTGACAGCAGGTAAAAATAATTGAATATTTACCTTTGTACTGTATGTTCACTGTTTTGTGGTTTTATTTTAAATGCAGAAACACTGATTATAGGCTATCACTCCAAAAAGATTTTAAATTTTCTTCAAAGTACTACCTCCTAGCAACTATTTTGCCCACAATGAGAATTATGGGAAGGAGACATTTATTAGTTCAGCTAATGTGGTATTTCTTCAAGTCACTCTTAATGAGCTGTCTCTTATGATTCCTACATTCTTCCTTCTGTTAACACAAATAACCATCAGCCCTTTTTAAGCATCTTCTTATTTGGTATTACTTTAATCCACATATTCACTATATTAGTAAGGAGATTTTTTGCAACCCTAACACATTGACCTTATATGTCAAAATACTGGGACATCAACATACATACATTAAGAAAAATGTTAAAGAAATGAAATTTGCTGACTCATTTATAATGGCCTGTTTAATTTAATGAGTTTGTCACCCTCAAAAAAATCAGAAGGTGCAAAATTCCTGTATTTTGTGTGTAGTTATCAGACTTTTTGCTCCATGAGGAATGTAGTATAATTAATAGAATTAGAATTTCAGCTATTTTTAAGGTCAATGTGATTATTTAGGAGATGATGCTTGAGGACTCAGACAGTAATTGGTTTCATCAAGTTGGCATTATGAGTTTCACTTTAAATGTTGTTAGGACACAATACATTTGTGACTGTTACCTGTCTATCATAAATGAATAAAAACGAAGGCCACTTTTGCAACTCTTACACATATTTGAGAAATAAGTATTGATTCTTCTAGAATAATATGTAATTAGAGAATGAAATTTATTTGGACTACACACATTATCAGAGAATAGTTACATCAGATCTTCCCAATCTATGAACATATTTCTGTGACAAATGAAGAAAAGCTTAATAATTCAATACAAATGTAGGGAGGGCAAAACTTCAGTTTTTCAATGAATGAAAATGACTCACCCCTTCAGATGAAGCAGCTCCCTTAGAAAACAGCAAATGAGAGAATAGTTAATATCTTAATGTTAATTAAGATGTAATTCCAGATTGGTACAAAAATAAACTCAGCAGCCACAATTGTAATCAAGTAAACAGAATGTAGACAAATCATCGATAGACACTAAATTATTTTTGCTTCATGACATCTTTAAAATGAGTTAACAGTATGCTTTTCTCCAATTAGTGTGCTATATTCAAATATAAATTAATTTTGATTTATACTTCTTTTGTGTGTAAAAGGGAGTAAATGGTTATCACTGGTGAATGAAAGTGAAACTGTATTTTTTCATAAGAATATGTTCTTAGTAGCTCAAAAGTGACTCACATATAACTTTTATTTACTAACAGAGACAAGCGTTATGTTTTTCTCTGTTTTCCTTATATTTTTACGTTTCAGAGACCTATCCTTTTATAACAAAGAATGCAGTGAACCATGATTTTATAATCAAATTAGTTTTTGAAATATCTGTTAGAATTTATCAGATAAGTTGAAGTATTTTTATTCTTTTGTGGTCAATTTCCTACTAATATCATAGCAAGGAAAGGAACAGGAGGAAGAGAAGGGAGTAGAAGAAAGAGCTCTAGAGAAGTCAAGTGCTTTACTTAGTGATACACAGTAGAAAATGACAATACAGGCTGGAAACTCATAACATGTAATAGATCTGGATTTTTGTTTGATAGTTAAAAATAAGCAGCTTTATTTTAGAAAGGATTTTCTAAATACACATGTGTTAAAGTTAGTTTTTGCAAGGAATGACTTGCAAATTTCTACTTTGACATCTTCTAGTATTTGGATTCCACTCCAATGCACATAGTTCATTCCCGAGATTTCTAGCTTCAGATGGTCAAGAGCATTACATGTTTAAAGATATTTTTACAGCTCTAAGTTCCACACATTAAAAAAGCTCATTAAAACTTTCTTTTGTTTCGTATTAAACTAAATATACTTTAGCGTATGAAGGTGAACAATGAATATTTGTTCTAAATCCTTAAAGAATTTATGTAGGTTAATACAAAGAAAGTGTTCATATGGAAACATTAAAACAAAAAATTGTATTCAAGTAAACACCAATATATGCCAGAACACAAAGAATAAAATGACTTTTGGGTTAGGTACTGGGTATGCATTCTTCAAATGTCCTGATATACTTACAATCATGGAAACCGTGAAAGCCAAGAGGAAGGCAAAGACAAGGAACTTCATAGTTGTCTGGATCCTCTGAAAACATATGTGGAAATTCAATATGACATTTTTTTCTTGCATTCGCCTATTTATTGATTATGCTATGCTCCAAAGCATTGGGAGAGACACTCCAGATAGAAAGACAATGAAAACCCATTGCCTGACATCATGAAACTTGGAGATTTATTGGAGACATTGATAAGTGCTCTAATATGGAAAGGCTAAGGCATTAGGGAAACACATAAATCAACACTTTAAACAGACCAAAGGAATAGGGGTATGAAGGTAAAGAAGAAAGTAATGCTTGAGTTGGATTACATGGGATGGCTAAAGTGGTGTTGTGAGATTGCAAAAAATGAAAAAGAGAGAGGATACCACACTGAAAGTGCAAACAGTTCAAAATGTAGGGAGGACAAAACTGGAGACAGCATGATTACTTAGGTTTTGTGACATTATAGGGGTCCTTACATAATGACATTAGGGATGATATTTAAGGTACAGTGTAAAGAGATGTTTAGATGTTAGAATGACAAGCAATGGGCAATGGCTTTTTAATAACGTCACTGAAAATGAGCCAGGTTTCTGATTTGACAGATGTGAAAATGGTGTAACCTTCAGATTAGAACTGTAATGATATTGGGTAGAGAATAATCACACTGCTAAGAAGTCACAGGGAAAATATTCATGCTCCCTTTCATAAGTCAAATTTATGAAAATAACAATATTTTAAATCATTCAACAAAATTAACCTAATCTCAGACTATGATATGTTATCATAAACGTCTATAAGCCAGTTAACCAAGTTCCTTTACTATTAAACAAAAAGTTAAACAGATTATTTATTTGCAAATTATAAACATCTAACTAAAAACATTTTCACTGAAACACATATTTGCCACAAAACTTACAAATAAATGGCATTTGTACTTGTTTATTGCAAACAATAGAGTAATTCATATTAAGGTAATGGCCTTTATTATTCTAATCTCTTTTACCAGTAACTTGTGATAAAACATTACAAGAATATTTTTCACCTAATTATAAAAAAATTTTCCAGTTATTTATAAATAACCCTAAATCCCTAAAACATAAAGCAGAACTCATGATTTATGGCATTTGCTTTGTTACTTATTCATTGATTTGCCTCAGTTATTTAAATCGAAATTTCTGGTATTAGGGTAACCACATTATACATAAAATAATATGTATCTTGGGGTTTTTGTATCACCTGATATACAAACCTACACATCAGTCATTTTATGATACAAAAAGCACAAATAAATTAGTGATTTTTGGCTGAGCTTGGTGGCTCACCCCTGTAATCCCAGCACCTTGGGAGGCTGAGGCTGGCAGATCACCTGAGGTGTGGTGTTTAAGACCAAGCTGGCCAACATGATGAAACCCTGACTCTACTGAAAATACTAAATTAGCCTGGTGTGGTGGCTCATGCCTCTAATCCTAGCTACTCGGGAGGCTGAGGCAGGAGAATTGCTTGACCCTGTGAGTCAGATTTCGGTGAGCTGAGATCATGACATTGCACTCCAGCCTGGGCAACAAGAGTGAAACTCCATCTCAAAAAAATAAAATAAAATAAAATAAAGAAAACTTATTTTTTTTATGCTTGTAAATTGTATTGAAAATATGGAATAAAAACATGCTTAGGAAAGAGTGATTTCCTTTTAGTAACCTTGATAAACTGAAAGATGGATACATAGACATAGATATATAAATATATATGTAATGTTCTTTAAAAAAACATTTCCCAATGACAAAATAATAAAAATATGAAATAGTAAAATCTTTCTTTTATGCCATGTCACAAGTGAATGAAAACAACTTAAATAATATCAATCAGTAAGATAATAAAGCGTAACTGCTATACAATATTTTTTATTATGCAGAATAACATAACTGTTTAAAATGATGGAAAGGTAAATGAGAAAGTAATGAGAAATGTTTACTTGTGGGAATAACGTAAATTTTTAAAAGTGAAGCTTGTGAAGCAATATATACATTTGCAAAAAAGAGAACATATGCTATTTTCTTAAAATTTGAACTTCAAATTTAAGTTAAAGGTAAAAGTAATAAGTAGGAGAGTAGATGCCAGTATTTAGACAAGGCAATAAAAAGTTTTTTAGGAAGTTCTATCAGGAGAGAAGCTGGAATATGTCTCCATATTTCACATTATTTACTTTGCACAATGATTGCTGATTTCAACTTATAGGAATTGAGACTCTCAACACACCTTCAGATCCTAAAAGGGTCATCATTTCTCTCAATGGTTTCCTTATGAGAAATTATCATTACACAAATACACATTTTTATAATTAGTTTTGAAAAGATTTTAGGAAGCAATAGTCTAGACTAAGGTATCATATTAGTCTACATGAACATATTACCTTTTACCCAAGATGAGACTCCAGAAGTAGTGAAGTTGAAGCAAAGCCTCAAGAGATGATGTGCTTCCCTAGAGGACCAATGTATTTAAACACACTGAAATGCCCCATTTGTTTTTGCTAAATAATGTCAATTATGAGATCATATTATGGAAACCAAAAGCAATGCCCAAAATCTGTCTCCACAAATGATAAAAATAACCTTAACAAAGTGATTTTGCAATAGATGATTGTGAAGACAAAGCAACCGGGAAGCAACTGGACCCACTGCATGTTAATCCCAGTGTTAGTCTAGGCATGAATGAGTCAGACAACGGAAAAGCATGCTGGAGGAAACCAGGCATAGAAATGATAGCAGTGATAAAGATGTTTCTGTGATATACCATCTGCTCTATTTCCACAAGTATGTGTCCAAGGTGGAACAACTCTATGACAAAAAGAATACTTACCATGTTATCAAGATTTTACATGTTCTTTAATAAATCATAACTGGCACAATAAAATTACAGTCATTATATACATCAAGAGTTTTTCTTCAAATCATTATCTCGTACTTTTACCATCTTCCATTGACTTTAGAATATTTTAAGTTACAAAGTGAATGTAAACATTAGTAAAATTCTATAATCTTTTGGGTACTATATGGTAAAAAATTCTTATATTTATGGTGAAATGACTGTAAGTGCTCAGTGACATATATTTCACATACGACTGAATATATATATTTGGAAATTTAATTTAATTTCCTGGAAATTTTAAGGATGCCTATTTCTCCATAGCAGCCATGTGTTGACATGATTACACTAAAGTGAAGGAAAAAATGCTTTCATTACATTCCTAAGAAAACTTGTATAAAAATTACCCTACTCACTACTGGTTGGATAATTCAATGTACTAAGAACTGAATATCAAAAACTTATGTATAAAGTTGAGGTAAGTTACACAGCTTAGTCCATTGTTCCTCAGAGTGTGACACACGGGACCATCACAATCAGCATCAGCTGGAGTCTGTGGAAATGCAGATTCTTAGTACCCCTTTCCAAACTTGCTAAGTCAGAATCTTGGGGTTGCCCTGAGGAGCTTGGATTTTAACATTATCTCCAGGTGATTCTTTGTGTATTGTAAAGTTTGAAACAAGGCTGGTCTCGGTGGCTCCTGTCTGTAATCCCAACACTTTGGAAGGCTGAGGCAGGAGAACTGCGTGAGTTCAGAATTCAAGAACAGCCTAGGTAACATAGTGAGACCTGCATCTCTACAAAATATAAAAACTAAAAAATAAATAAATAAATAAATAAACAATCACATAATTGTCTTGTAAAAGCATTAGTTATCCTTAGGCTTTATTCCATAAAGAGAACTTGTGGTTTCATTTTGTATTAGTTTTCTTTTTTTTGAGACGGAGTCTTGCTCTGCCGCCAGGCTGGAGTGCAGTGTCACAATATCGGCTCACTGCAACCTCCACCTCCTGTATTTATTAGGTAAAATTTTATGCTATATTAAAACAGACACTGCAGATTATGGTTATTCTCTGGATAATGTCCAAAAATAATAAATCATTTCTTAAGGCAAATAAATAAATCAAATTAGATATATGTTATTCTTATTTTTTTTGTCATGAGATTTCTAAGCATCATAGACACAAAGTCTCTTCTCATGTGTCAAACAAATACAATCTCTTTACATTCTGAGTGGAAAAAGTTACATAGGATTCAGTAACTATTTTGTTTTTTCCAGAGAAATGGTCTTACTGCATAGCACAGTATTGAGTGCATTGGTGAGATCATAGTTCACTGATGCCTGGACCTCCTGGGCTCACTGTAACCTCTGCCTCTTGGATTCAAGATATTCTCCTGCCTCAGCCTCCCGAGTAGCTGCGATTACAGGCATGCACCACCACAACAGGCTAATTTTTCCTGTATAGTAGTGATGCGGTTTCACCATGTTTGTCAGGCTGTTCTCAAAATCCTTACCTAAGGTGATCCATGAGCCTCCACCTCCCAAAGTGCTGGGATTATATGAGTGAGCCACCTCACCCAGACTTCTTTGTAATGAATTTTCTCAGAGACTGGCTCTGTCAGTCTTCCCTTTTACTTTCTGAAACTGTAATATCTGCCATTTAACTGGCACATTTTCTTCAGAAAAACACTGTCACTTATGTTCAACTCTGTTTTTTTCCTCTATCCTATCAGCTCTGGGTCTCACTCCCTGAATTCTAAATCTAACCACTTCTTATCATCTCTCTTGCTTTCATTCTAATCTGTCATTTATTTTTACCCAAATTACTCTAATAGCTCCTTGATTTGACTTCTTGATTCTACTCTTGCCCTATTCACCTAACTTGTGCAGAGACGTTAAAGATGTCATTTGAGAAATAAATGTCAATTAATATTACTTCCCTGTTTATAAAAATTCTGTTTCAACCACGAATCCCGTTGTTGTTGTTACTTTCTTCTCACCATTTTCCTTCAGAGCAAAGCTCTATGAAGGGGAATTCTAGATTTGCCAACCCCATTTCTTACTTCCCATTTGCTCTTCAACTTGGTCTCTGCCCTTAACATGCCAGTAAAGCTTCTATTCATATCACCAATGAAATAAACAAATAAAAAATTGCAAGGTGCTTCTGTGGGACCAGCCTTGTGTTTGTCTTCTCAAGCTAGTGATAGTTCATGGCATATGGAGGGCGTCTGACCCAAGGGCTGCAAATCCAAGGACTGGTCAGGGTATGCGGAAGTTCAGGATTTGCTTTTTTATTGTCAAGAAAATAAACTCTTAGTATGGGAAAATATTTCATACATTTTTATTGTTGAGATAATTAAAAAATGAACTGAAAGTAACCTTTCCTAAAGATATCCTGATGTTGATCTAAATATGATATAATGAAAAATTTTTATACTAAGTGTCTATTTTTTCCTGATCTCTTAACCTAGTCACAGTGATTTCCATAACTGGCTAAACCCTTTCCACAATTGGCTAAAGTAAAATGATGAAATTGTTTAAAATACTATATTAGGAAGAACCACTACCCTCTCAAGGGTCTATAATTAATTTTAATCTTCTGCATTTTTCAATGTAGAAATAATCCCACTAAGACATGCATACTTTGAATCTAAATTTATTTGTTATTAATGGGATTAAAAATAGTCAGACTTGCTTGCTTTGAGTATTAAAAGAGATAATGTATGCAATACATTTGGAAAATTACCCCACACAGAGAAAACACTTAAAAGGTGACAGGCTGAATATAACTATTTACCCCATCTACAAATATATATATGCAAAGGACATGCTACCCTTCACATATCCAATGTTCAGTAATTATTAATCATCATGAATCATATTGTTTGGGAAAAGGATCATTTCTATTTAAACTGGTTATATTATTGGAACACTGTATTTTTCAAATGTATCTTATAGAAAATCATTATTTGTATAATAACGACCTGATACTTTAAAATAATAAAATGGTTTCTTTTTGTATTCTGAAGACATGAAAATATTGAAAATCAGCTTTATAATGATTTCATTAAGACATGACCTTTAATGTATGTCAATATGTTTTACTGACTTATCAAAACTTATGTCCACCCATAATGCATGCAGTAACATGGCCAAAGTCAGAATACTTCAGTCATCTCAGAATGTCCTGCTTTTATGCAAGTTTTTAAAAGTAGAAGAGAGAGGCATTATTTTATGTTTCATGTTTCAGAATGGTATAATTGTAAGCTGCCTGCTTTGTGGAAGTCATAGTCTTCTAAAAAAATTAGCTTTCATGTTTTCCCATTTGATATAACAGATTTTATGGTACTTTGGGAGAAGTTATTCTGGAATTAATGTCCTCTTTCTAATAGTGGAATTAGTCTAGGCCTTCTTTGAAATTGAGTATCATTTTATTGCTTTAAAACTCTGCATTTGTTGAGATTCACTTGTGGTGGCTGGGGAAACATTATGGAACTATTAGGGACAGTTATAGATTATAGTCTCAAACCCTTTGGAAGGTCTAAAGGTTTTTATTGGAACAGGCTGAAGGCAGCCAGCTCATTTACATTAGATTAGGGAAAAGATAGAGACAATAAGAGGCCTTCCCAGTTAGGTCTGTTTACCTCACATCTCTTTGTCTCTAATCTGTTTACTCATGTAAACTTTGTGCTGGATAGTCCTTTCAGGGGACAATCCAAGGGGAATTACCCATTGGTAGTGTTTACTCTGGGCCTGGAACTGAAAGCTTCTATCATTTGTAAAACCACTCTTTTAACCATGTTAATTATCCACAAGCATGTTAGCTTAAAACCTCTGTTATAAACTCTTTACTGAATAAATGTAAAGATGGGACAGCGGTCTTGGCTGATTGGCTGCAGTCACCCTCTAAAAGCAGCCAATGACCATCTCTAGCCCACTTGAATCACTGAAATAGGTGTGAGAGTGCATTTATTCATTCGTAGTTACAGACCTCCGCAGGTGGTGATCAGTGTTTCATGCATTAAAAAAATTCTTTGTAATTTTTCAGGATATTTAGAATGTTCTAAAATGAAAACTAGGTTGAGGACAATGAATATAGTTGTCCTTAACCTGGATTTTTTATATATGGTAGGTGTTACTATAAATGTTTATTATTTCCTCAAAATTTAGCATGCTAAGATTCTCCTAAATACTTTGCAAAATGCATCTTCCCAGGTCCCATTAAGGGATACTCTTATAAAGGCTTAGATAAGGACTTTAGTACTATATTTTTAATAAGTGGGTGACTCCATATATTGGGAACAACTATTAAACAATCTTATTTTACAGAGATTTTTGCCTACTGTGTAATTGCTAGAGCACAGGGACCTACAGTTATACGCATCTGTTTAATGCAGTCTCATATTACAGAATTTGAGCTGTCCAGTATGGTAGCCATCAGACATATGCAGCTATTTAAATTAAGTTAGATCTTAAATTTAAATTTAAGCACTAGAACAGTGTTTCATCAGTGCTTAATGGTTACTAATATTTATGAAAAGGTAACATTATTAATGTAAAAAGAAATCTGAAGTAACGGTTAATAAGAAAAGTATAAAGATGTGTGATTGTGATTAATGATACTTACTGTGAAACACGCTACAAGACCCCAAAGGCCCAAGATCAAAGTCCATGATTTTATCCTTACAGTTGCCTCTGTAAAATTGTAAGTCATTCACAAGAACAGAAAATCAAACACCGCATGTTCTCACTCATAGGCGGGTGTTGAACAATGAGAACACATGGACACAGGGAGGGAACCATCACACACTGGGGTCTCTTGTGGGGGAATAGGGGAGGGCAGGGGGGATAGGGAGGTTGGGGAGGCATAACATGGGGAGAAATGCCAGATATAGATGATGGGGGGATGGAGGTAGCAAACCAGATTGCTGTGTATGTACCTATGCAACAATCCTGCATGTTCTGCACGTGTTCCCCAAAACCTAAAGTGCAATAAAATCATATATAAAAAAAATGTAAGTCATTAAACATACATTTTTCTCACTTTTTTCCTTCAGAGCAAAGCTCTATGAAAGGAATTCTAGATTTGCCACACCCACTTCTTATGTCCCATTTGCTTTTCAACCTGGTCTTTGCCCTTAACATGCCTGTAAAACATGTTATGATCACGGACTTTGATCTTGGGCCTTTGAGCTCTTGTAGTATGTTTCACAGTAAGTATCATTAATCACCATCACACATCTTTATACTTTTCTTATTCATTACTTTATATTCCTTTTTATATTAATAATGTTACTTTTTCTTATATATTAGTAACTATTAAGCACAATAGGTGATCAGTATGATTTTGTTAAATTAAAAAGTAGTATTTAAAATGTCTTAACACATGGAAATAATGTATTACAGATATACTACTGTAGCATTTTTAGAAAAGTTCCTTAACATTGTTTTGGATTCAGTATTACTTGGAGCAACATTAGTAGGCTTATAAAATTTAACTTCAAAATAATGAAACTAGTTTTTCTTTTTGACTTGTACACTGATCCTGGAGGTAATGTCAAGGAGTTGCTCAGAAATGTTTCTGAGCAATAGAAGCTTTTCTAACTAAATTTTTTGCCTTTACAGGTAACTACTTTGAAATATACAATCATTTACATTTGAATACTTTTGTATTTTTAAATAGCAGGTACATTGTTTTATAGATTTCTATAGCCTTGGGTTTGCAATAGTAACATATTAACATATTAACTAGATCATGTGTTATAAATTTAATTCCTTGAGATATCTCAAAAACATAAAGAAATTACTCTCTTTGATGTAGTCTATGAAAAAAAGAGTCTTATTATATATCTCCTAGTGTTAGCAACATTCTACTAAATTAATTAATCTGTGATGTATGGTCTCAAAGTGTTTCCAAAAATCCATATATGGTGATCAAAGACCAAATCAGAGAACATGGAGATGACCAGGTATTTTATTCTCAATTGGCTGAAAATTTGCAACAACTGTCAAGTACACGATAGCTTGAGTTCTGGAAAAGCAACTCCATGCACCATTGTACAAATGGCTTCCTGATAGTCAATTCTCCACATAGGCTGAGTGTATTGTCTGAGCAATGCAAGTCTTGAAAGAATCCTATGGACAGAATTTCACTGGATATTCAATTGTATGTGGGTGTGGCTCTTTCTTTGAAGAATTACTTTTCCCATGATCCATTTTTATGAGAAGTTTGAAAAACAATAGAAAAACCAATAATAAAAATATACTGCAGAACCATTCCCTTTTTAAGAGTACATCTGAGAATAATCTATCCTTATGAAGTTTCAAGAACTTTAAGGAATGTCAAGGGGAAAAGTCAATTGTTTACTTGTATGGGCTGGTTGTTTCCAATGCCCAAATGAATGC
This sequence comes from Lagothrix lagotricha, assembly GCA_963574225.1. Lineage (NCBI taxonomy): Eukaryota > Metazoa > Chordata > Mammalia > Primates > Atelidae > Lagothrix > Lagothrix lagotricha. Next base: position 22,801 of record CAUYNB010057906.1, read on the forward strand.
TTTACTCTGACATGTGAATAGCAGAATTATTCAAAATTTAATATGTTTAATGACTTACACATTTACAGAAAGTGTGTATGTTTTTCGTGATAATGCATGTTCCATAAAAAGCTCATGAAATGTTATCTTGAAAAGTCTGAGAAAAGTTTAACATTTAAAGTAAAAATTCTTCAGTTAATATTTCCAGGTACATACCATTGTGTCAGGATTTGTCTTTGAGCTGATTAATCTGCTGTTCGAAGTGACTCTTGCCAGTTGAAAGACAGAAAATAAAGGTGAGAGGGGACAAGAAACTCCAGTTCTTATATATTGCAAAGGATTTCTGTTGGCAGTAAGCAAAAAGCTACTTGTAAATAAAATAACTTCTGGCATGACCCTCTTCAAACGAAGATAAGAAAGTTGTTCTTGCCAATTTGGCAGTCTTTTCTGCATTTTTTTGGTCTCATTTCTGGAATGCATTGACCCAGTCAACGTTTGTTGTTTCCTGAGGAAACAGATACAACAAATATTATCCTCTCACTTCAGGTAAACAATCTGAGGCCTGTGGCACATCATTTCCTCTTTATTTTAAAGAAAAAGCACCAGCTTTTTCTATCCCAAGTAATTTTAATGGGTCATCTGTTGTATTTTCTATTTTATTTAATAAGCCATCTTTTGTATTTTCCATTTTATTTCAAAGGACTACATTATGTGTGAAATAAACATTTTTAAATTGAATTCTAACATGATCAAGAGAGAATTTGGAAACAAAAATGATATTAAATTTAAAAGTGGATATAAATGACCGGGGAGAGATCCAAGATGGCCGATTAGCAGCAGCTCAGGATTGTAGCTCCCACTGAAAGCGCAGAGAGTGAGTGGACGCCACATTTTCAGACGAATTTTTATTGCCCAGGGACCAAGAGATTCCTGGCGGAGGAGCCCC
>CAUYNB010057908.1:0-44825 GCA_963574225.1 Lagothrix lagotricha
TGCAATCCTAGTCTCTGATAAAATGGACTTCAAACCAACAAAGATCAAAAGAGACAAAGAAGGACATTACATAATGGTAAAAAGATCAATCCAACAGGAAGAGCTAACTATCCTAAATATATACACCCCCAACACAGGAGCACCCAGATACATAAAGCAAGTTCTTAACGACCTAAAACAAGATTTAGACTCCCACACAATAATAGTAGGAGACTTCAATATTCCACTGTCAATATTAGACAGATCAATGATACAGAAAATTAACAAGGATATCCAGGACTTGAATGCAGAGCTGGACCAAGCGGATCTAATAGACATATACAGAACACTCCATCCCAAATCCACAGAATATACATTTTTCTCAGCACCACATTGCACTTACTCTAAAATTAACCACATCATTGGAAACAAATCACTCCTCAGCAAATGCAAAAGAACAGAAATCATAACAGTCTATTAGACCACAGCGCAATCAGACTAGAACTCAGGATCAAGAAACACACTCAAACCTGCACAACCGCTTGGAAACCGAACAACTTGCTTCTGAATGTTGACTGGATAAACAATGAAATGAAGGCAGAAATAAAGATGTTATATACCCAAAGAACAATAAATCATTCTACTATAAAGACATATGCACATGTATGTTCATTGCAGCCCTGTGTACAATAGCAAAGACCTGGAATCAACCCAAATGCCCATCAATGATAGACTGGACAAAAAAAAAATGTGGTGCATATACACCCTGGAATACTACGCAGCCATAAAAAATGATGAGTTCGTGTCCTTTGTAGGGACTTGGATGAATCTGGAAACAATCATTCTCAGCAAACTGACCCAAGAACAGAAAGCCAAGCACCAGATGTTCTCACTCATAGGTGGGTGTTGAACAACGAGAACATGTGGACTCAGGGAGAGGAGCATCACACATGGGGACAGTTAGGGGGGTAGGGGAGAGACAACCGGGGGTGGGGAGGGAGGGGAGGGTGGGGAGGGATAACATGGGAAGAAATGCCAGATATAGTATGCACCAAAAGAAAAATACATTAAAAAAAAAAAAAGAACTACCTGAAAAAATAAATAAATAAAAAAATATAGTTTGTTGTTTACATAACTTACTATACAATAGTTTAATGTCTATACATAACAAAATATAGTAGGTATTAGGTTTAGGTAGGATTTCTTATTCTGTCCTTCTAAGAAAGTTGAAAAACCATTCACATGTGACTAGATGGAAGGTGTTTGTTCAGATCTCGTTTTCCCTTCCTCTTCCTTTGTCCTCTCTGGAGCTTTTCTTCCTCCGCCACCCCCACTCCAGAACCTATACTTCTCTTCCTCCACCCTTCCTGTGATGCTGTTCAATTCATTTTACTATGGCCCTTATATTTACATATTATCACAGTCTATTTACGAAAGCTCTAAGTTCTTCTTGACTACCAAAGCTTTGGCCACAATATTTTTAAGGAATTCCTGCTATTCACTGTTTGGTTCTCCAAGAATGACTTTGATTTGGTTCGCTGGGTCCTGTAGCTTTGTTGTCTAACACAAGGGTTCTTGTGTTGTTAAATTAGTTTGGTTTTTTGGTTACTATTTTTTCAGGATCTAAGTTGAAATCAGTGTACCATGCGGCAAAAACATAGGCACCATAATATTTCCTATTAACATCAATCATTTTCAAAAAAAATATTTTATGCCCTAAAATAAGCAAAAAAAAAAAAAAAGATTATTATCTATAGCTATCTCTACTCATTGTGGAACTCTTGTTCCTTCAGTATAATATCTGTAACAATAGTGCATTCTTATTTTGTACAGTTGAGAAGTACACTGAAATAGAAAAAAATAAATATCTATATCTATACATATTTTTTAATTTATCTATATTTTTGTAAATATTCCAAAGTTCAATACTTTTTCATAGGTTCAGAGTTTTAAGACCAGCTTACCTAATTGGGAAAACAGGTGCTCACAACATTTTTTACTGACATACAGGATTCCTTTAGAATTAATTATAATTACTAGTGATGTTGTCCTATTATAGAGATTGTCAATTTAAAAGTGACTGGGCCCTCAGTGATTTAGAAGATATAATACTTAAGCTAGAGTTAATATTTTTTATTTACTTATTTTCAACTTTTTCATAAAGAAACAGACTTAATATAGACAGAATAGTTTCAGGTAGAAAGAAATTCCACTGCATAGACTCTATCCCTTACCATCCCTTAACGTATGTGGTCACCCACAGTGGGGACCAGAGTGCAGATGATTCAGCAAAAGCCATCAATATGCACATTACAATGCTTCATCACCATTATGTAGAGTCATTCCCTTTCTGAAAGATAACATAAAACTTATTTTAGGCTCACTACTTGTCGATTACTGTTTATTTTCATGGCATAGTTATTTTTAAAATTATTTTATTAAATATAAATGAAAATCCCATGAATATCCCTTTTTCTCTAGTTCCCTTTTCTTTTTCCTTTGTTGTTCTTCTCTTACCCTTTCCTCCACATATATTTTTTTAAGGTTAATTGAATTGAACATTTACATTTGGTTCTAAGGTACAGAAAGCCAAGGATGCACCACTGCTCAGCCATGTGAGGAGAATTGGTTTACCCCAGCACTGTATTTAACCAGCTCTTAAAGGGATTTTATTTGTTTGGTAGGGACCAAAGCTGGTGAATGAATCATGAGGGTCAATTTGGGTCACTAGGTACTAAAAAAATATAGACACGTTCCTTCCTGGTTTTTAACTCCCCAAACTGGAAAGAAGAAAATCTGTTTTAGGCTGCAAATATTGAGTCAGGAAATATTTCTATTTGATTTCTGTTTGATTGCATTAAGAGATGAGGCCCAAATAATGTTCCCTTTTCCCATAACGTGTCTCACACACATTTCACATTCTTAACCTAAGAAAGATGTGAAAAGCAAGCTCATGCCATTTATTCACACTGTAAATTATTCATGGACTTCAAAGTTGGTTGGGGAAAAGGTACAAGCAAAGAGAATACTGTGCTTATTCCAACCATACAATGGTAAATCAGAAAAGACATTCTGCCGGATTCTTATGGGACTTATTAACTAAACAGTGTTTACCTTCCCTTCCTAGTTAACCTACTCAGAGCAAGTAATGAGCTCAGAGGAAATAAAGCAAATACTGAGCCCTTTCCAATCCTTCCAACTGCTCTGCCACCCACCATTTCTTTGAATGTTGTTTTCTTAATTTTGTGTTTGTTTGACCTAAGGGCACTAACTGAACTGAGCAAGGGCTTCCAGGAGATGGCTTGGGACAAGCAAAGCAGGTTTCTTTGTTTCTCACTTACAGAGATACATGTCACTCAACCATTGCCTCAGTTAAACATTTAACATTCACATTAAAAAGAAAAAAAAATCTCCATTTCACATTCATCAGTCTGCTCCTGGTCAAAAAAGGTGCATGTTTGGGTAAAAATATTTACCATGAGGTCCATCTATGATCTTCAATAGGTTCCCCACAGCAAATGATCTCTACTTTCTCCTCTGCTACAATTCTGTGAAAGAATTGCTATTCTTCTAAATATAGCAGACAGAAAAAGAGGGTTGTTTCACTTACCACCACCACTAAAGCCAGATTGCAGGGAGGATCAAAGACCTTACCTCTTACTAGGAATCAAATCATAATTTTCAGTTATCAGAAATGTTTTTTTTTAATTTTGATAAAAATACCAATGACTAATGATTATTTCATGAAAACTCTTAATACTTTTGTTTATTGTGGAGAATCATGATGCTTAAGATAAAACTGTGGCTTCCAAAGAATAGGGAGAGGGGATTAGAGAAGGGACGGATGAAAGGATGGCTGGAGGTTGAGGCACCAACAATGAGGAAGAGTATGAGTGCCAGTTTTTCTAAGAAGTAATATGTGAGTAGGGAAAGGCAGGAAGTCATCTAGATTCTTCCAAGTCTGCCAGCTATTCCCAAGGCATTCTCACTCCAATGGCAATTTAAATAGGCAATGGAGAAATGAAACCATACTACTGTCATGACCCAGCCTTGGTAAATTCATTTCTAACACAAACCGATAACTCGTTTCTCCAGAACTGAATTTATCTGGATTGGTTGCTTCCAAGTAGACAAACAGCCTCACTTTAAGAAAGCCTCTATTTTGTTCACAGTTGTTAAGGTTATACATGCAAACACTGTAGGACTTTATTTTTATTTTTATTTGAACGGAGACAAAGTCTCCCTCTGTTACCCAGGCTGGAGTGCAATGGCATACTCATAGCTTACTACTGCCTCTATTCTTGGGTGCAAACAGTCTACGTACCTCAGTTTCCCAAGTAGATAGGACTACACGTGCACCACCATGCTCTGCTAGTTAAAAAAAAATCTAGCCAGGCTCACTGGATCACACCTGTGATCCCAGTGCTTTGGGAGGCAGAGGTGGGTGGATCACCCGAGGTCCTGCCTGACCAACATGGAGAAACCCCATCTCTGGTAAAAATACAAAATTAGCTGGGCACGGTGGCACATGCCTGTAATCCCAGCTACTCGGGAAGCTGAGGCAGGAGAATCGCTTGAACCCAGGAGGCAGAGTTTGCAGTGAGCCAAGATCACACCATTCATTCCAGCCTTAGCAACAAGAGCAAAACTCTGTCTCAAAAATATATATATAGAGAGAGAGATGGAGCTTTGCTGTGTTCCCAGGCTGGTCTCAAACTCCTGGCCTCAAACAGTTCTCCTGCCTCGGCCTCTCAAAGCACTAGGATTACGAGTGTTAGCCACAGTGCCTAGCCTTACTGTAGAACTTTATAATTCACTATCATTTTACTCAGGTGTACATAGCATTAGTGAAATAAAATACATTAAATTAAAACCATTTTTGGATTTTTTTTTGTATAATAGGGAATTAGGCATATTTGAAAGTACTTCTCAAATGACATTGTAAACATAGCCAAATTATTATAATTTTGTTACTGTAGCAATAAGTCTGAACATAAAATCCTTCATTTTCTTATACAAAATGAAGCTTTAAAAATCAAGAGCATTTAATTTTTTTTATACATAGGCCTTCTAAACTGGGATCTTGCCCCAGAGAATAGAAAAAAACTACACAGAAACCTTAAGCATTAAGACACATTACTGTAACTAAGAAAGAGCATAATGTTAATAGTGGCTTTTTCTAAGGGGTAAAATAATGACTTTTTAATATACTTTTCCTTATTTTTTATATTTTCTATATTTAGCATATACCATTTCTATCATTTAAGATAGCTATTAGGTTTTTGAAATAAAGTTTTCCTTTCTGCTTTCTTTCAGGTTGGAGGTAAAAGAAACAGAGATGAAAGCAATAATAATTCTAACAGAAATATTACAGTCTTTACAACTTGCATGTATACAGTTACACATTAAGAGACTGAAAAAGGCAGTTTCTTTTACTGCTAATTCGAGTAGTAATGCAACTAAGGCTCAAGTATTCAAGTGACTTGTTTGAGGTCACACAGTGCATAAATGGTTGCAACTGAACTGAAATATAACTTGTTCAAATTTTACAAGTGTATGCTCCATTACATCATCCTGGGTGAGTATTGAGGATGCCATTGTACCCTTCAAGCAGCCCTGCAGAGTTTATCTCTGCATGTTAGAATTAATAATAACAGTGAGTATTTATATAGTCCACACGAGGTACCAAGCTCTGCTTTAAGTGCTTTACAAATAATAACTCATTCCATCCATACGGCAACCTTGTGAAGTAAACCATTTCTATCATCCTGTTTCACATATAAGGAAACTGAGGTCATGTAACTAGGCCCATGATAACTCAGCTAGTGGTTAGACTGGGATTCAGGCGGATTGACTTCAGAGCCCATGCTTCACCATCACATTAAGTAGCCTGCTGATTTGTCTTTATTTTTATGTTAACAGGAAAGGATTGCTCTCCTTTAGTGCAAGGTAAGACATAAGGCAGATTATAGGGACTAGTCTACAAAAAGTGAAGGTAGTAGTATCATTTTTCCAAGGAACTGCTTTTCCTGTATCATTAGAGCCCAATTTGGACAAATTATTTTCCACATTGAGCCTCAGTCACTATTTGGCTCATTTCATACAGAAGGAAGCTGAGGCCCATCAGAAACACTGATGGTAGAGGTGAGAGTACACTGCTCAGCAAATCCTTTGTCCAAGGATAATTTCATTGGCCTCGACTATTGTTTGCATGTTAAAACTATGACTCACAACATTTCAGGGAGCAAAGACCAAACGTTCCACTTGTGCTGTGGTGAAACTTTCCACTTCAAAGAAGTAGATTCCAGCAGGAGTAAGGCTACCTGGAAGCAAAGGGCTTGTTATCAGGTTACTATAAAATAGAAAACAAAACTCAATATGGAGTATGACCCCTTCACTGTATACAGACATTGCATCTGGCCCAGTGTACAATGTGGATCACTGGCAGAGACTGTGTTCACACGTGGAACACAGAAGAGAGCTAGTCTAAGAAGTCAGGAAAAATAGATCCTTTTCTTTTTTTCTTATTTAAATTGTGATAAAAATATATATAAAACAACATTTATCATTTTAACCTTTTTTCTTTCATGAGATGGAGTCTCACTCTGTTGTCCAGGCCTAAGTATAGTAGCATGATCTCGGCTCCTCTGCCTCTCAGGTTCAAGTGATTTTCCTGCCTCAGCCTCCCGAGTAGCTGCACTACAGGTGTGCATAAGCATGCCTAGCTAATTTTTGTATTTTTAGTAGAGACGGGGTTTCACCATGTTGGCCAGGCTGGTCTCAAACTCCTGACCTCAGGTGATCCACCCGAATCAGCCTCCCAAAGTGCTGGGATTATGGGCGTGAGCCACTGCACCTGCCTGTTTTGACTATTTTTAACTGGACAGTTCAGTGGCTTAAGTACCTTCACATTGTTGTGCGACCATCACCATCATCCATCTCCAGAACTTTTTAACTTCCCAAATACAAACTCCGTGCCCCTTAAACAATAACTCCCCATTCTTCCCTCCCCTAGCCACTGGCAACCACTATTCCACTTTCTGTCTCTGTGAATTTGACTGCTCTTGGTACCTCACATAAGCAGTATTTTTCCTTTTGTGACTGGCTTATTTCACTCAGCATAATGTCTTTAAGTTTATCCATGTGTAACATGTGTCATCATTTCCTTCCTACTTAAGGCTGAATAATATTCCATGATATGTATGTATATACTGCATCTTGTCCATTTATCACTCAATGGACACTTGGGTTGCCTCCATCTTTTGACTATTGTGAATAATGGTGCCATGAACATGATGTAAAAATAGCTGTCCAAGTCCCTGCTTTTATTTCTTTTGGATACATGCCTACAACTGGAATTGCTGGATCATATGATAATTCTATTTTAATCTTTTTGAGGAACTGCCATTATGCTTTCCATAGTGGCTGCACCATTTTACAAGTAATAGATTTTAAAGCCAACTAATGAGTTCAGTCTCTTTACCCTTCTTCTACTCCCTCAAAATGACTAAGTGCCTCAGAGGTGCTGGTAGTCACTAACCATATGATTGCCAATTGTACTGTTTGTCTGTTCAGCCCAATCCAGTCTAGATAGAGTAGAGTCTATCTCCCCTTACCTCAATCAGCCACAATTTCACAAATGCCGCAGAATTTGTAAAACCATGGAACTTGGATCACTGACATTCCCTGCCAAAATTACACTTTCAAAATGTCATGACAAAGCCACCCAAGTGCCACGTTTGAGCTGTGTTAATTAGGAAACAAGACTAGCCTCAAAGACCTTTCAAGCTACTCTACAGCACATTGATTATTATTGTAACATCTAGCTTTATTTCACTATTTCATAGTAGAGGTGAAAATATTCACCTCAGAAAGCATGATGTGCAGTTGTTTTACAGCATCACAGTGACAAATATCACGAATGCTTTAGTAGGTGAACCCTTGTCTTACTTACCTGTGACTCTCCTGCAGTGCCTAGCATTGTGCCTTCCACAGTGTATAAATCAGTGACAAATTCAGACAGTGTGTCCCAAACTTGCACAATTCACATTATCACCTTCAATGGCTTTTGCTATGTCTGCATATCAACTGACTTCTTAAGTTAATATATAGTGACAAAAGTTTGTATTATCAACACAGATGAAAAATCAGTATTCCTTGCTGTAAATAAAACAAATACACTCATAAGAAAACAAATTAATCTATGTCACACCTGTAATTATTTTTCTACCCATCAATAGAATTTCTGGACTGGCTTATTTGATATATATTGATCTCCTCAAAAACAGTACATTACTAAATATTTTGAGAAGATAATTAAAAATAAAGGCTAAATTAAAATAAAGAATGTTAAAATGTTAGCAATGATCATTTTTGTGACATAATTATGGATAATTACATTTTACAATCTTAAAGGAAATAGATGATTTATATAAATAGAATATATGTGTATATATATGTATCATATTTGATAGAGACAATGGCTAAAGACAAAAAGGCAAAAATTAGAAAACTCTAATAGCCAGTTCCATCAAATTGACACTAGAGATTAGTGGGGTCATAATTGTTGCAGCCGGATCATCCTCACATCTGGTGACAAAAAGTGCACCAGTAGAATGGGTATAAAGAGAATGCAGACATCAGCGATTATCAGAGTAAAGGTAAATGCGTGAGCAATGACAGCCTTCCCAGCACAGGCATCTTCAGAAAAGCTCCGCTACACATTTCACCAATGAAATGGACTAATGGAGGATCCACTATGTGCAGAACAATATATGAGGGATAATCTGCGATACAAAGAATATAAATCACTGTTCTTGTCCCATGGTCTCTAAATATCTAGAAGAGATGGCCATGAAAACCAAAATTATATTACAAATCACAGCACTGCAAAAGCTGAATGCATATATAGACATATGTAACCTTCTTAGATATGGAGAAAAGGGAGTGAGAATAAGAGCAGAGAAGTAACCGAGAAAGATTTCTGGGATGAAATTTTGAAGGAAATGGATATTGACAATCGAAGTCAAATGTATGAAAAGAGTCTTTTTTGTTTTCAGAGGATAAATATTCCTTTCTCCAAGACCAAGAAGAGGGATTATCACCTAGAACCTGGAGCACTCCATTTCTCTAGCTAGAACTGGGCAGTGTTGGGGGAATAGAGGGTTGAATGGATTGCCAAGGAAGGGAAAGTGAGTTCAGCGGCCGTCACGAAGGCCTGGAGTCTCACATCGTGCTAGCAAGTTAAACGAGGTTACCAGTGCCAGCTGCGCACACTCCTCTGAGGCCTGGTCTGTCCCTAAGCTGTCTTACTTCCTGACAACCCTTCCCAGCTGGGCTACTTCCTCGGTTGTTGCACTCCTCCCTTCACATTCCCTTCACAGCTGTGGTTTGGCGCTCTCTACACGTGTCCCAATGCCAAAAGTGCCCTCTGGGCTTGTGTTCTGAGAGCAAAGAACTGCCCATTTCCACTATAGAACTTACTCCCAGAGACAGACGGAGGCAGCTTTTTTTAAGATGGCCAAAGCAAACTGGCCTGCATGAATGACATTGGAGCCGTGTGGTAATAATCAGATCTTTTGTCTGGGACACCCAGAGGCACCAGCATAGGCTGTAAGTAGCTGAGAACTTTTTCTGCTGCATCATAGAAGCTGTTGGCTTAAGAAATGGAAGCATTTGAAGGATGAATGAAAACTCCTCCTCTTACATGATGTTTGGCTGTGGCCGGAGGCAACAGTCAAGTTGAAGTTGTACAACAAACAGTTGTTTTTATGCTGAGCCAAGAAAGTGACTATGATTCTCCAGACCTAGGTAGTGCTAAAGCAGGGTCTGCAAACTGTGGCCCGAGAGCCAAACCCAGCCCTCTTGCTGTTTTCCTATACCCTGTGAATTCAGAATGGTTTCTACATTATTAAGAAGTTGAAAAAAAATAAAAAATACTTTATCACACATGAAAATTATATAAAATTCAAATTTTAATATCCACAAATAAAGTTTTATTGGAATACTGCTATGCCTATTGGCTTATATATTATCTCTGGTTTCGAGCTTCCAGTGCTGAGTTGAGTACTTACGGCTGAGACCTCATTGCCCTTTACTGACAAATCTTTTCAAACCCTATGCTAAAGCAGTGGCCAGTGTGACCAAGGATGGGGCAAAGTGAAATAATAGTAGCTGAGAAAATTTTTTAAATGAGGACAGAGATTTTTTTTTTCTGACCTGCATTTTTAAATGTCCCAGCATTCTTGGTTGCAGAATATACTACCCTGGGAAAGAGGTATATCTGGAGCTTAGCATTAAGGCTTGAAACAACACTTACATTTCTTTTTTTAAAACTTTGAATCTCCCATCTCTCACCTTCTCCCTTCCACGACCAACACAAGAATAGAAAAAAACCATGGGCAGACCACTCATGTAGCTCAGAGGATCTTAGTGACGTGCTGGTGCTCACAGAGGCTCATTGGCAGTGGAATAAGTACAAGGGCAGTGAATTGCAGGCCCCCCACGATGGACCCCAATGAAGGACTAACTGAAACAATTTTGTGGAAATGTATTCAGTATGCACAGATGACAACATGCCAGCAAGTCATTTCAGTATAGCATTCTAATTATAGACACCACTCTCAAAGTTTACTCAACCTATATACTATGGTCCCTTTTATAGAGTGTGGTTTAAATTGACCACTTAAAAACCAGAGGTCACTTTAGGTTAACTAGTACAATTTGGTAGCTCAAAGAAACACTGTACCTCACTCAACTTATAGGACTAAGACTTTATTTTTTCTTAGGTTCTGAGGATTCCTCCCAGACAGCTAGAATGAGCAGTTAAAAAATGAATATTGTGTTAATTTAAAAAACGGATGTTTTGTCACAAAGAAGTTATTTAAGGAAACCCAATTTCTGAAGGAAGCAAGCTGAAGTAGAAGTGTGTTGAACGGGAGTGTGGCAGTAATATGCACTTGGGTTATGGGGGGAGGAAGAAAGACAAGGAGACAAGAAATTTCTCAACATATCCTTTAAAGACACGTTGGTATGTTGAGTGTGACTATGCATGCTTAGGCACAAACTCAGCCAAACATGGCAGAGAAAGGGCATGACTCAGAGGGTAATAAGTACATACTATTTAAAATATTTATATGATGACAGTCTCCATCAATATGTCTGATTCTTCCACTTGCTGAAGGTAACATGGTACCTCAAAAAACACATAAGCTATTAAAATATATTAAGAGTTTTTACCCAAGTAGATATGATCACATAAAGTTATCATAAAAGCTACTGTGAAGAGAGTATTCTAATCCATTGCTTGAATTAGACAGACATCTGGGTAATGATCAAGAGAAAGTGATTTGGTAGTGAGCTACAGAGAAGCCAAACCCAAGGAATAAAGAATTGGGAAGGAAGCTAGAGGAGTGTTTTCTGGAGAAGCCCAGGGCTTACATATTCCCTAATTTATTTTGAAAAATATAATTTGTTGTATGTAAATTTAGAATAAGGACCAGATATGCAAAGTCTCTTTATGTTTCTCTTTGTGAAAATTGCAAGCTCTCATAATGTCAGATGATAGAAACTTGATCTCGGGCAATTTCTAACCCCACCCACCAGACCTAGTATCTAGTACCTAGAACTGTAGTATCTAGAGCTAGATTTCCACAGCACCAAAGTATTTTGAGGAGAGCAGAGAGCATTGTATCATATTTCCAATAGAAAGGCCTATTCACATCTACCAGCTATCTTGTTGAATTTAATGCTACTTTCCTTGACAGCAGGATTTTCATTGATAGCAGGATTTTCTGCTACTTCCCTTCCACACTGAGGCTGCAGGTACTTTGCTGAGGCTGCCTCTAACAGCCCTCATCAACTCTTAGCTGCTCTTGAATGTAAAGGAACCATTCTACTACTTCCACTCCAAGCCTAGATGCAGGTAACTCTGTGGCACAGCTCAAGCCCTTTGTCCTGGATGCAGCACAGTCATTTCCAGGTTCACTTAGGAAAGGACACAGTTTTCTTCTGCTTTCAGGTCCCCCAAACCTTTCCGCTATTCCCTCCCATAGGTATTTAACTCTGAGACAGAAGCAAAGTACTGTAGCTCCTTCGAAGGGTCTGTTTCCCTCTGACTCTTTTCTTTCCCAACTCAAGTTCTTGTTCTCTACAGAGAGATCAAGGGGGCAGAACATGAGCTTCCACCTACTCCTCTGGTTTTCTTCTTACTAATCTTTTGTCTTATGGTCATGGCTAGGCTTTTGAATTCAAAAGTTAGAAATTTGATTATGTTGTTATCTAAATTCTTGTGTGAATTTCAAAAGTCTAGCTGCTGCCTTGATTAAGAGGAGGCCAGGATTTAAAATATTCTCTCACTCTTAATTTATTATCCCTGGGCAAACTTCATATTATAATCAAATGTCCAATGTTTTGTTTAGTTACTCGATATTTTATTAAAGAAGACAGTCTTTTAAACTGACAGACACAGTAAGAAGTGATTTCTTCAGGCAAAATGTTTTAGTGAAATTTTTTATAATTCTAATATATGTACAACTAAGTCCCTGGGCGCCTTCTTATAATCACTGTTAAAACTGCATCAACAGAATGGTTGGTGTGGGCCCTGTTAGAATCAGCACACTTTCTTTGTTTTTGAGCCCATTTTCTTTTCCTTAGGAATCTCAAGAGTCTTCAAACACCCATATTATGCCGATGTCTTTTAAGGTGATTCAACTCAGCACGTAAGTGAGAAACAACGACTATTTTTGACTGAAATGTTGCACTTTGCCTTGATCTGAATATTAATTGAGCTTCTAAACTTGACAGCACATAATCCAGCTATTTGCCTTCAGTTGAAAAATGAACAAATAAAAAATGAAAAATGTAATTACTCCCTGCTTTGATTTTAGGTTGCTTTGTTCCAGGTCTCTTACTTGGCATTGAACCTGTTTCTGTTGGGAGCGAGCAGGATAGAGAACTTTAAAGGGTAGGTCATAGAAACAAATTTGCCTCCATTATTAAATGTTTGAATATTCTTCAGAATCAACAAAGTACTACAGTGTGAAACAGCATGTCTTTAAAAGTTCAGGGATGAAAGTCTGAGTCCCGGCCTTGCATTTAAAGAAAAAAATGATACCTTTACACTTTCAAGGTAGGAATACGCTCAAAGAATATACAAGTAAACACCTCTGGTTACAGATATAGCCTAGCCATATATCCTCAACTTGCTAAAGTATAATTTTTCCAGATTTAAGTCTTTTATTTGAATCAAAAGTAAAGCAATCCAGCCCTTCAGTTTTTTCCCACAGAGTGAAAGCCAAAACAGATGGGTTTTCTTCATTATTATTATGTTAATTAAATAAAAGGCAATGAGAGATTATATACTTTATTTCCAAGCCTTTAGTTCTTGTTGTCTGTTACCCATATCTGTCTTTACAACCTCTCTACATTTTTTTTTTTTTTTTTTTTGAGACGGAGTCTTGCTCTATAACCCAGGCTAGAGTGCAGTGGCATGATCTCGGCTCACTGCAACCTTCACTTCCCAGGTTCAGGTGATTTTCCTGCCTCAGTCTCCCAAGTAGCTGGGACTACAGGCACATGCCACCATGCCTGGCTAATTTTTTTATATATTTTTTTTTAGTAGAGATGGGGTTTTACCATATTAGCCAAGATGGTCTCAATCTCCTGACCTTGCGATCCACCCACCTCGGCCTCCCAAAGTGCTGGGATTATAGATGTGAGCCACCACGCCCCGCCACAACCTCTCTACAAAGTAGAAAATATAGGGTATGATCATCTACATTTCAATACCTATGTATAATATGTTACAGTTTATAAAACATATCTTATCTTATTTTGGTTCTGACTCACACAGTACCCCATGATACATGTGAGTCAATCAGGTATCATTTTCTTTAATTTACATGTGGAAAGACGAGAATTCAGAAGAGTAGAATGTCTGTGTCCTGCACTTAGAAAATGGAAGAGCTGGCTTTGTCAGGCCCATGACTTTACCCTATTGAGACACAGAAAGACTGGATGAGAATAAGTCTATATCTCATAAGAATATACCACAATAACCACAATAGTCTTCATTTTTTTTTCCCTTAGAGCTTTACTTTATATTTCTGGAGTTTCATTGTTTCAAGCCATTCTTTTGTGAAATATGCTACAACTGCCTAGACTTGATATACTTGGAACAGCCCCTTCTGTCCCATTCTCCAGAGAATTATAGGGGGTTGTTGGATTTGAGGATTATTTTCTTCTACAGATTTACATTTTGAAAGCCTTGCTTTAATTCTCAAAGGATGTTGTTAAACACAGAATAAATATTTAATTGTCTCTCTATCCTCACAGTCCTCATGGTGGCAAATAAAAGTTTCTGTGAAAGGGTTTGCTCCCTGAAGACCCACAAGTGGTGGTTAAAAAGTGTCCGCAAATTAAAGGAAATGAAAGATCACTAACCACAAGTAATAGATGTTATTTTTAAAATGTAAGGTACATAAAATCGCTTTTATATGCTGTATATTCTGGACTCTAACCAGGTCACTACTGTATAAGGATTTTCCCAATTTTGAGCAGTTTTACACATACAAAGATGTTTTTATAAAAGCAATCTGTGTAGGATAAATATTAGCCATAGTTACATGATTTCTTTTAAATTCTAACAGTAGAACAATGTTCATCTGTGAGAAAAAAAAACTTAAAATTGTTTAATCCCTTAAAGTGTCTGAATCAATAATCATTCTGAAAGACTTTTCTGATTTTAATAAAAGGAAAAACAACAAAGAGAAATTAAAAAAAAAAACATTGATTCACCATTAAGAATCATTTCATTATGTAGGAGACACAAATGTACAACCTCCAATAATCCACAGCTCTTCTCTCCATTTGAAAACCATCAAGTCTATTATGAGTACCCACTGTATATCTCATTATCTTTTTAGTGGGGGTCAAGACTGATACGACAGAAATGCTAGTCAGTGCCAGGGTAGGATTCAGAAGGCTGGATATTCTCAAAATAATTGAAGACAGAAACCAATATTTGCTTATTTCCCCACTAAGAATGTTTGCCTACTTCCTTTCTAGCTAATAAAAACCAAGTACGTCTTTCAAGGTTCATTTCAGAAATTGTTCTGCTGAAATCTGCTGCTTTGCTCAGTTCTGTTGATACTGTGTCTTACCTATATTTTCCAATATCCATCTTTCTCAGTCCGCATTAACAATGTTCTAGCCTAAGCCTTTATTATTCTTTGCCAGAACTTAGCAACAGCATTCTAACTTTTCCCTGCCTTCAGTCTGTTTGTCCACTAATTCGATCTGCAAACATACAGCTTAATCTTCCTAAAGAGCCACTTAAAAATATGTCGATTTTCTGCTGAGGATTTTTTCGCTGGATGCTCTTTATCTACCAAAGAAAGTAATAATTATTAAATCTTGCATTTCACAGTCTTCTATGGGCTGGAGCAACTTGCCTCTTCATGACTAACAATCTCTCATGGGTGCTATGCTCCAACAGAACACAGCAATTTCTATATCTTTACAGGCCTTGAGCTTTTACCAACCTTTCCAATTCCTCTCTTTCCTCCTCACATCCAAGTCTTATCTAATATTCAAAGCCCCATATGAATG
This sequence comes from Lagothrix lagotricha, assembly GCA_963574225.1. Taxonomy (NCBI): domain Eukaryota; kingdom Metazoa; phylum Chordata; class Mammalia; order Primates; family Atelidae; genus Lagothrix; species Lagothrix lagotricha. The sequence goes on from CAUYNB010057908.1 coordinate 15,589, forward strand.
TCAGTCTTCCAAATACCTTTTCTGAGCCCCAATTTCAATATATCTTCCCATGTTCTAATATCTGTCACCTTTCCACAGTGCTTTTGTGTGTGTGTGCAAGACAATCGTTATGTTTTCACAGGTCAAATTTCCTGAGATTTAATTCCTGGCTATTTACGTGACACTGAGCAAGGACTAATCCTGGCTGCCTCAATATTATGGGGAGGGGGAAGACTAATAGTACCAACTTCAAGGTTGTTGTGCAGATTACAAATTAATATATGTATATGTTCTTAGTAAGTGCCCAGTAAGTAGTAGGTATTATTATGTACATCTTCTCTCTTACAACACTAAGAAACTTTGGGTTGGGACTTCAGGCTACACATTATTGTGTCTCACCGTGGTAATGGAACATATGCCAGTGTTCAACACATGTATGTTGGATAAACATATTTGTGTATGAAGTCCCATTCTGTCCCTTTCAGTTTCTTAGATAATACCCAAATACCCATAAAAGACTTCCATTTATTGATAATCAAGGCAGCCTTCCCTCTTATGATGTAGATGGAATGATTAATTGAACTTGAAGCATACAAGAACCCAGATTCCCCATAAAAATACTTCCCTTTCTTGACAACTATCGGACTCATAATCTATATTCATTCTGTTTCTCCAAAGGGTTGAAACATTGGTGATAAGGAGACACAGGAGCACAGACATGGACAACAGGTGCAGAGAAATTTACATTTTCAAAGGTCATTTCCCTGCATTTTCCTACAGTCGTGTTTACCATTCTCTTACAAATACTCTTGAGGCCAGGCACTGTGGTTCACGCCTGTATTCCCAGCACCTTGGGAGGCCAAGGCAGATGAATCAGCTGAAATCATGAGTCTGAGACCAGCTTGGCCAACATGGCAAAACCCCATCTCTATTAAAAATACAAAAATTAGCCGGACGTGGTGGCACGTGCCTGTAATCTCAGTTACTCGGAAGGCTAGGGCAGGAGAATCACTTGAACTCAGAAAGTGGAGGCTGCAGTGAGCTGAGTTCACACCACTGCACTCCATCCTGGGGGACAGAGCAAGACTTTGTCTCAAACAAACAAACAAAATAACAACAACAATAACAACAAACTTAGGTAATATCCATTCCTGAATAGGAGAAATTAGCAACTAATAAACTGTGTGCCTAACTAGGACCCTCAACACTTTAAGGAAACTCTGTCCACCATTTGACTATGTGCCTTTAAGGAAATAGGATGCTGACTCTGAATTATGCATTGAAATTCATTAAAAGGACTGGCTGTAGAATCAGAAAGTCAACATTCAGAAGCATATGGTATTTATTTAGGGGATTCTTAGACTCTGATGTGTAACATTAATCCAAGCACAGACAGAATGAAAAGTACCGTTTCTCCAAATGGCATTCATATCTAAATACCAGCTTTATAAAATACCGAATTACTCATAAACCTGGAATACGCATATTTTTTCAAGAGTACCTATGTTTAGCATCTAAAATTACATAAGAAAGGACATTTATAATGGATACATTTTGTTGCATCTGTGATTCCATGTATGTGTCTGCTAAGTTAGAAAGACTTCAATTTTTACTAATACTAAAATTTTTCTTTTGCATTGATAATTTGTGTGTTCCCATGTGAAAAAAAAGAAGAGTGTCCTTAGCCTGGCCTTCAGCCTCTATTATTAACAATTATAGATATCAAAGTAGAAAAAAGAGCTACCATTTGCTAAATGTGATCTGTATTGTAATACTCAAAATAAGCCCACGAGGCAGGCATTATTATTTCCATGTAAGCGGTGAAGAAATGGAGGCTCAGTGTGGCTCCGTGGTTTGTCAAAAGTCATGTCATTAGCTAGCAGCAGGGCCAAGACTCAAGTTCACATCTTTCTAATCACGAAGAGGCTTCACCTGTAGCTAGTTCATAAATTTAGATTTACCACGTTTTGCTTATAATAATTGCTGTACTTAGAAAAATGTACAGTTTTGTTACTAAGTATATAAGTCTAATTTTTGATTCCCTGGCCAGGTGCTCAATACTGTGCCCTGCCTGCAGCCAACTACTAAACAGAGACAATTTATTAAAAGGGTTCTCCTGCAATAGCTTCCTGGGGACTCAGGTATAAATCTACCCAATCTACCAATTAGCCGATACATGTTTCTACCACGTGCTAGTAAGCCTACCCAATTAGCCTATGTGTATGTTTCCTGATGTTGGGACCCCTTCTCTTTCCCTACTTTCTTCAATAATATTATGTTCTTAGAATGGTCCAGGGATGGGTACCCAATCTTAGTCAAGGTAGCAAAAAAGGACATTTACAGGGAGGGTTTCCTAGACTTGCTTAACACTCCTAATGGAGAGGTACCTTCTCTTCATTTCTTCAAAGATCCTTCTCATGAGTTAAAAATATCAACAGTTTAAATGCTCTGAGGAGAAAAGCAGTCAGAGTTGAGGACATGTAATCCAGGTTATAAAAAAATGGTTGTTTATGGCCTCATTATTAACAATTGCCAAGAGGCAGAAGCAACCCAAGTGTCTGTCAAGAGATGAATGGATAAACAACATGTGATGTATATTTAATACATGCAATAAAATATTATTCAGCCTTAAAGAAGAAAGAAATTCTGACCTGTACTACAATATGGATTAAATCTTGGGGACATTACATTCATGAAATAAGTCAGTCACAAAATGATAAATGTTGTTTGATTCCACTTATATTAGGTATCTAGAGACATCAAATTCATAGAAACAGAAAATAGAATGGGGGTTGCCAGAGACTAGTGGGAGAAAAAGTGAGGAGTTATTGTTTAATGTGTTAGAGTTTCAGTTTTGCAAAATTAAAATTTCTGTGACTGTTTTTACAACAATGCAAATATACTTACCATTACTGAACTGTATACTTAAAAATGATTAAGATGGCACATTTTATGCTGTGTGTATTTAACAACAATATAAAAAAAGTAATGGTAAATATATGAGAAATGTGGTTATGGGAAATTTGTAAATTTTGAGTGTGTGAGGAATGAAGACATTTGCAGAATGTAGAACAACAGAAAAGAATGGCACCAACTACTAATTCCCAAGCTCAAAATAATTTTCCACCTTACCCTGGTACCTATTCTTAATTCTCTGGTTTGAGGGCCAAGCAAGAAAAGAAACCTATCTAAACATTTAGGACTACACACCATTCACTGACATTAATTAAGTGGGTAATTTTCATAATTCTTTACATAATTTCAAAAAACTTAAGTAAGACAGATAGCTTTCTCTCAACTGAATTTCAATTAAATAAGTCAAATGGCTTTCTTTGAATTAACACTAAAGTACATTATTTAGATTGAGTATACTCTGCCTTTGCAATGTTATTGCATTTATTATTTTATTGGAAAAATTTCAACTATATGATTAAGTTTCCTTCATATTTTATGAGATAAATATTTGCTAGCCTATTGTATATACAACAAAGATATAGAATAGCATATTGGAATAGAAATGCAACCAGAAGTTTAGGTCTGGCTTTGAGTCATAGCTCTCCTTCCGGGTAACCCTGAAAAGCAAGCTAAAATTTCTAGGCCTCAGTTTATCTTTCAGCAGTATGAAAGAATTAGTCTAGGATGGGTGCAGTGGCTCACAATTGTAATCTCAGCACTTTGGGAGGCTGAAGCAGGAGGAACTCTTGAGGCCAGGAGTTCAAGAACAGCCTGGGCAATGTAGGGAGACCCTGTCTCTACAAATTTTCTTTTTTAATTAGTCAGGCATGGTGGTGTGCACCTGCCGTCCTAGGTACTTGGGAGGCTGGGGTGAAAGGATTGCTTGAGCCTGGGAGGTCAAGGTTACAGTGAGCTGTGATCATACCACTGCACTCCAGCCTGGGTGACAGAGATCTTGTTTAAAAAAAAAATAAAAGTCTAAAACAGGGTAGGCAAACTTTTTCTATGAGGACAAAATCAGAAATATTTTAGTCCTTTTAGGCTTTGTGGGTTGAAGCAAAATGAAAGATGATGATAGAAAAGAAATCTCTACTGTTTTCTAAATACAAAATTCAAAATATAATAATTACTATTTTTTAATTCATGTTTACTAATCAGAGGAATGAAATTCCCTCTTCTGAGAAATATTTTGCTTAATTGGAATTCAAAGAGTTAGTATTCCTTATCATCAAATAATTGCAAACTTTCATTTGTAAAAACTATTCTTAGCTCATGAACCATACAAAACCCAGCATTAAACTAGATTTGCTTCATGGACTATAGATTGCCCACCCCTGTTTAGGAATTTGATAATTTCAAAAGTCTTTTCCCACAATAAATGCCATGCTTCCAGAGTTTCTTCTCAGCCTCTGAGTATAATGTAGACTCTGAGTATAATATTGATCAGGGAAGAGAACAGCTCTGGCTTAGGGCTTAAAGGAACAGGCTACTGTGGTGACAACTGTCTGAAGGGGAACAAGGTGGGTGGGGAGACCACTTAGAACTCTACTGTTCTACTTTAGGTGAGATGTTAGAACTGGGTGAGCTAAAAATGTGCTCAGCATCTGTGAGGTGAGACAGGGGGAGCAAGGATGATTCCAGGGTTTTTGGTCTGATAAACTGAAAGCCTGGAACAGCCATTACTTAAGATGAGGAAGTCTAAGGGAAGAAGAGATTTGGGGGAGAATATCAAGAAACTTGGTTTTAGATGGGGTGCATTTGAGATGCAGATTGCACATCCAAGCCAAGATGCCAAGTAAGCAGTTGGATGTTTAAATGTGGATTTGAAAGGAGAAGTAGAAGCTAGAAATATAATTTTGGTAGCCATTCTGTTACAGATGTTATTTGAAGCCATGAGACTGAGTGAGATCATAGAGGAGGTGAATGTAAATAGAAAAGGGAAGAAGTCTGAAGACGGAGCCCTGAGACACTCCACTGTAAACCGGAAGATGAGGAGGAGCAGCAAAAGAGACCGAGAAAGGGCAGCCGGTGAAGATGGAGATAACCAGGAGAGTGTGTCATCTGAAAGCCAGGCAGCAAAGGGTTTCCAGGAGGAAAGAGAAATTAACAAGGTCAAATGCTGTATATGAGTTGAGTACAGCTAGAATACCTTCTAGAGTATGTTCTAAAATTCTTAACAGTACTTAAAGTCACCTACATATTGATCTCCTTTACGTCCATGCCTTCATCTCCTAATATCCCCTCCTTTCCTCAGTATGGTCTCTCCCCAGTTTTCCTCTCCAGCTTTCATCTGCTACCTCACTCTCTCCCTCATTCACTATCCCCTTTTCTAGCTATTAATATATTGTCCTATCTGTTGTTTCCTGTGCCTAAATGTTCCTTTTGCTTCATGATTACTCTCTATCACTACAGTTTCTTTTCATGACCACTCAATCTACAATACTAATTTCATTCATGTTATTTCCATCTCCTTCCATTCACTCTATATCCCACCACTTTGTTCTTTCACTTTATATAATTTTCGGCATCACAAAATTTTCAGTTCATTGTTTTTCATCCCACATAACAACAAGGATGCAGACTGTCTTGTTCTCTGCATTGTATCAGGCTAGATCAAGGAGTGCTATAGTATGCATTCAATGAATATTTACTGAATAAGCTAATTAATCTATATTTCAAAAATGTAAAACAATTGTATATAAAATATACCCAAACACTGGTAAATCATTCCAAATTGAGATGTATAGAGGAAGAAATCTGGGAGGAATTTTTATTTGATGATGCCGGAAAGTATTTTTTAAAGCATTTTTCAATTTACATGTTGTTTAATTGAAAAACATTTTCCAATCCATTTGAGCATTTGGCAATCCATTTGAGACATATTAATCTATCTTATTTCCACAGCCTCTCAAATACAACCTTGCATTCACCTAAAATGGTGCTATATAACTTCATGTTACCTTTCATAGTTCCAGGAATCTGTAAAAGTCATAGCATCATCTTTATACACGAGGTCTAGTGTATAGTGGACACACCTTGACTGTTTATTGAAAAGATGTTTAAATAAATGAATATTGAAATCTTTAATTAAGAGTTGCTGCTGAGGAACAGAAAACCAAACACCACATGTTCTCACTTAAAAGTGGGATCTGAACGATGAAAACACATGGTCACATGGGGGGAGTAACACACACTGGGGCCTGTAGGGGAGTGGGAGGGAGAGCATAAGGAAAAACAGATAATGGGTGCTGGGCTTAATACTTGGATGATGGGTTGATCTGTGCAGAAAACCACCATGCCACACATTTCCCTATGTAACAATCCTGGACATCTTGCACATGTACCCTGGAACTTAAAATAAAAATTGGCTAAAAAAAAAAAAAAAAAAGAGTAGCTGCTGAATAGTCAAGTACAATTTTCTTACTCATTCATTTCCTACCATCCTTCTCAATAGAGTTGTTTTCTACAAGTCCAAATGAACACAACTTATCATTGGAAGCTCTTTTTTAAAAATCACTCTAATGAAATTCAGGGGATGACTAGAAATGGGGTAGGGGCAGGCTTTGTGTTTGATAATTTGGTGTGCTCTTTCATCTTCCCTCTGCAGTCTTACGCTCATTGTTTGTTGCTGCTAAAGCAGTAAATGTTGTTTGTCTTCATTGCAAAAGCAAGGATAGGAAACTTTGAAGTGTTTTCTGTTGCTTAATGTCACCTACTGTTCCTGTCAGCAAACTGAGATAAACCTTGATGGACTGAGGTGTCTGGTCTAATTCCTTTATTGACACACAGTCCTGTCTTCAAACACCAGTGTAAATGAATAAGTACTGAGATAGTAATGTGTCAGTAATAGGCTGCCAGATAAATGCCATTGTTTACGTACTGATCCCTGCTTCTTAAGGCCCAAACAGCTCAAAAATCTTACAAATTAGCACCTCACTGAGATCAAAGAATTGTCTTTTCTTTCTGCAGTTACCTACTTGGAGAGCAGTTCAAGCAGATGAGATGAGTTTAAGCTGCCTCTCTCTAGCTCAAATCTTTCTTTAAAGAGAACAAATGGTGGAATTATACGCTGTTTCAGGAAAAGGCATTTAAGAATAAGAGATTTTACTTTATTTTGCCATATAAGAACAAGGGGATTTTGTATTTTAATTTTTATGTTAATCCACCAATCAATCCCCACCATAATTCTTCTACTGAAAATTCAGTGGAAAGAGCCATGTTCATCCTTAACAACCAGTCTTTTGGGATCAGATTTAATTGCAAATTACAAAAAGAAAAATAGTTTTGAATTCAGTGACACCATAGTACCCACATTTCAAACAGAAAGTATGAGAGAAATAAACACTTTCTGAAGGAGTAGAAATTTAAACAAATCTTCTAATTTCATTTTTGGCATATCTTAAACAGAAAAGTAAACCATTAGTCTGGCTTAATTTAAAAAAAAAAAAAAAGGCATAATTTTACAACTATCCCTGTTTACTAAGTTCTTTGCCCTGAAGCACATTCCAGCTCTGTTAACCTGTGTCCAAATGGCATTGTTTTATTTAAAGATATTGAGAAATGAGAGGATAGAAGGATGTAACTTGAGTTCACACTATTTAATAATCATCTTTTGTATTAGTCATACAACCTAGAAACAAGAAACCAAGTGTTCAAACCTTATAATGGCTTAGGATGATATTGGCTTCTTTATAAGAAAGACAAAATTTTTTTGGGTGGCAGGCTTTATGTTTTATGCAAATAAATAAAATCTACTTTCAAATTCCAATGTTATACTTTGTGTTAGCCAAAGCCTTGACTCCTATGGATAAGTGAATGGTTTAAAGAAATAAAAATTGACCTAAAAGTAATTCTCTGCAGTAAGTTGGAATCTTTTTTCCCTATATATGCTTTACCTCACTTATTCACATCTATGGTTTTTAAAGAGGCATTAAATGCCTTACGCCAAAGAGTTCATGTAAATAAATGTGAACTAAATGCAAATTTTAATATAATTTGTCTCACTTTCCTAAAGCTGTTTCTTGTATTAAACATTCTAGTATCTTTGGAATCAGCCAGGGCTAGAATAGGAGCCCCTCCCGGGATGCTGTGACCTCCAAGTTTGAAGACTGCTGGTAACTCCAATCTACAAAGACTGGCTATGGCACTGCCTACATTGAGACAACTCCAGTGAACTCTGATAATTATCTCAAAACAAGGAGACTTCTTGAGTAGCCCTTGAAATATATTCAAATATGTGATTACATTTACATCCTTAATATCACTCTTAGTTTCTGACCTTAAAGTAAAAGTTGAGGAAAAAGTAGAAAAGTTAAAGCCAGTACAGGTTAATTAAATGCCACAGTAACTTCTCAGAGGGTGTATATTCAGTGTGAAAAATTTTCAACAAACACATGTCAACTTGTGGCCACAACGGCAACTAGTAAATAACTATTTTTACTGTCTTATCTATTAATAAAGAGGATATTACATAATAAAGATAAAAGAGGATAGTATTTGAAGGTGGAACACCTAGCAGGGCTTGAGTCTCAGCTTTGCTGCTTTTACTCTAACTGACTGAGACAAGTCATTTAAACTAACAGAGCCTCAGTTTTCTCATATCTGATGTAATATAACAACTCACAACCTTTTACATCCTAGAGTTACCATGAAGATCTAACCACAATGAAATATATTTATGTGTCTGTCTGCTGATAGAACTTTTGTCAGAGAAGGTAGTCTATTTTATGTCAACTGAGGTTAAATAAAATCTGTGCTAGCAACTGAATTACACTAATGAGCAAATAATTACAGAGGAAGCCTGCTTTATCAATCTATATAAAGAAGAAAGTTACTGAGTATAGAGAGGAGATTCTCCTTTCATATTGGCACTCATTCTTACTTTCCCCAAAATAGAGATTATGGTACTCTGCCAGCAATTCTCAAACTTGAATTCTGGCCTGGAAATTGGACAGAAGGGGTCCAAAGACGCATGAACTGAGAGTGCCAGTGAATGTCTCAATGTAGACTGTGGCATCATAGTGGTTAATTTGCAAAATTACCTCCTCATTCAGACTTCAGGCAGTTACTTGTCAACCAACATAAACTTTGACCCTTAATCTGCAGCCTCAACCTAGTAATAATATCTCCAAGATTAATAAGCTGTGTAGTGGACATTTCCACCTTCCTTTTGTTGTTGTTGTTGTTGTTGTTGTTGTTGAGATGGAGTCTTGCTCTGTTGCCAGGCTGGAATGCAGTGGCATGATCTTGGCTCACTGCAACCTCTGCCTCCTGGGTTAAAGTGATTCTCCTGCCTCAGCCTCCCAAGCAGCCGGGACTACAGGTGCATGCCACCATGCCCAGCTAATTTTTTGCATTTTTAGTAGATACCGGGTTTCACCGTGTTAGCCAGGATGATCTTGATCTCCTGACCTCATGATCCTCTTGCCTTGGCCTCCCAAAGTGCTAGGATTACAAATGAGCAACCATGCCCAGCCCCACCTTCCTTTTTTATTATGAGTACTAAGAAAATATAACAAAGTTCCTGTGCTTTTTTATTCTATCCCCTTTTGGTCTCTATTAACAAAAAATACAGTTGTATGTAAATTTTAGTATATGACAATGTTCACCTCTCAGTACTTACAGTGATAATAGTGGAAGAGGAAGGAAGGTAAAACTTTCTATATGATTCCATAAATGAGCAAGCTGGGACACCCTTGTATGAGTACAGTGCTTACACAAGCGCTGAACACAGGGCTGCCAGGCTGGGTGTGTGTGTCAAACGCTTCCGAAGCTCTGAAAGCACCTGTTGTGAAAAGCTGGAAAAAGGTCTTGGCAACCAAAACTCGTGTTGATTTTTGTCACCTTTTTTGAGCAAATATCCTTTGCAGATCAATAGTCCATTGGTTTATTTTTACAAATGTTTTCATTTGAATTTTCCTTCCACCCAATGTAGTTTCAAAAAACTAGTCCATTTGAAAAAATGATCCTTTTCATGGAGTCAAAGAATGCAATACGCACAGTGGTTCCATGCTTAGGTTCCAAGATGCAAATTTTCTTCTTTTTCTGCAACTGTCATATTCAATTAATAGCCCAAGATTATGAAAGATCCAGTCTCTATTGCAGATTCAGGTATTGCCAACACAACATAAAGCAGCATTAAAATTCATGTCATTCTATAATGGTATTGGAAAACATTTTCCAAAATGTACTTTTTTGGGTTACTTTAAAAATTTTAATTTAAAATTCAACAATTAAAAATGTATTTTATAGTCAGAATAGCAGGAAATTTGCTCTTTATAAGTACTGAGGGATCATCATTAAATAAAATTTATAGCAAATGTGCTATAGCAGTGTTCTTCTGTAAGAGATATCCAGAGTTATTGACCTGAGAAAGGGAGGGGAAATGTGTGTATGAATGCAAAGAATTCTGTTTTTTTCCAGCAGGGTACTGAAAACTCATCCTTCTTCATGAGAGAAGGCAAACAACTCTCTCTCTCTCTGGTCTCTTTTCTACTGTGATTCATTTTTTGGTCTAAGTTATTTCCCAAACCAAGAGTAGACTCCCTCATGAGTCTCTGTTGACTTACCTGGCTGCCAACAAAGGAAGGCTACTAGTTTCTTGGAATTCATATAATTATATTTCTGTGGGCACTCATAAAGAGCCATCAGCTCTGTCCTTGCACACTGCACTTCTAGACTTGCCTCCACTCGGGGGTGGTAATAACTGAAAAGAAAATATTTCTCAACCGACTCCAGTACTTCATAAATCAAACTTTATCCTTTCAACTAACACTCAAATTTCATCTTATTTATTAATATAACTGCCAAAGTAAATCAAGTCTAATTTTACTTCTTTGTTTACCTCCTATATAATGGCAAATCGAATTTTTTATATTAAAATTTTAGCTAATAATATGTCACCTACCATTTGCACCTCCACACGATGCTGGTGAATTAAGTTGGGAAAGTCAGACTTCCAATGCTCATGATTCAAATAAGTCTTAACCAAAGATTTAACCAGAAGTTTCCCTCAGTGCTGCTAAATATTTATTTATGTATGTATTTATGTAATACTTCTTTGTAAAGAGAACTTGAGGTAGTTTCTAGAAATATATACATACCAATGGAAGAAAAACAGACAAATCTGTGGAAACTAAAGCAAGAAGAAAGATAGGCTGGAAAAACATATATATTCAAACAGTAATATTGGTGCCCACCATGCTAGTCTTAGGGTCCTGATAGATTTCTACATGTTGGTGACAAATTTTGAAACAGACTATCCTAATAATGCAGGCAAATATAGTTTGAAAGCACAGTCATGAGACTAGCCATGTTGCTGGCCCAAATCACACTACTTTGAAAGATAGTATAGTTGTTCCTGTTCCTGTGATGCATGAGGAATTTTTCCCATAGTTCCTCATGAAGTGGACACTGAATGATCAGTAGCTGTTAGTGAGAAGCAGGATATCTGGGAAGAAGAGGGGAAAATGACAGTATTGCAAAATTTGAGAGAACAGATTCTTTGCCTTTATAATATTTAATGCAAGCTCCTAGTGATTAATGAGTTTGAAATGCCTGGTCATCTACATATGTGTGCTTGATTCCAGGAGAGACACAGTCTGGCAGTTTGTATAGCAGCTCAGTTCATGGAATGGAGTCTACTGCCTAAGGCCCTGAGAAGACTTTATTGCAAATTCAGGAGAGTAACCCCCTGTGTAGCAAGCAGTCAGGATCACTACTTATTACATACAAGCTTTCCAAAGCTCTCATCAAATAGGAGCCCCAAAATGTCAATTTCTAGAAATATCAATGCTTAATGCTTCCCCATTCACGAAGTATGGAGAAGGTGTTGGAAATCTGGGGACAGAGGGGAGACTTGTGCCACATTTTAGAGGGTGGCACTTTGGAACTTAGGGATACAGAAGTCTGATATGAGTACAGCCATTTGGCTATCACTTGTCTAATTTACAAGAGAGGAATTAACTTCATAGCATCCCTATTGTTAGAAAAGGGGACTTACTGAGTGCCATCTATGTGCAAGCTAATAGGTAAACAGTAATATGTTTTTCAAAAGCAGATGGAAGTTTTGAGAGTCCTAGAATTTATATAATTAAACGCAAAGAGAGGCTTTAAGAAAATTATAAATATAAAATTATGTATAAGACTGTGCATGTAGCCCATGCAGAGGAGGTAAAGTACAAGTTTTGGTAATTTCACAGAAAATCTATGACGGTTTTCTCCTATAATCTTCAGACAAACCAATGATTTTAGTAAAACTCTCTCCATGAGACACAGGACAAAACTAAGATCCAATTTTTGCGATTGCCAAATTTTGCAAATAAAAATAGAGGAGTCTCAGTTAAATTTGAATTTCCAATATACAACAAATAATTTTTAATGTAAATATGTTCCCAATATTTTTAAGTTAAAAATTCACCTATTGGGATCTGGAATTTAAATTTAACCTGGTGTTCTGTATTTTATCTAATAACCCTTCCAATATTATACAACCTAGTTTTTAACCCAGATTTGTTGGATACAGAGTTCGAATATATTTTATTCCTTTCCTGTTACAATTCCCACATGCTTAATAATTACTAAGCACAATCATTTTCCTCTTAAATAAAAATATGGAAAGTATATATACTCCAGTTCTTAAAAATTTAACTTTAAATTATCCAAGCAATAATAGTTATTGCAGAAAAAATTTAAATGCAAACAAAAAAGACAAGCAACCCTTATAATCCTCTTTCATAGATAACTTCTTTTTGCCATTTAGTTTATATATCCTTCTAACTTTCTTATGCAAGTAGCTATATATTGCTTTTAAAAAATTAGTGTTATATGTCCTTTTAAATATAAAGTGACTTAAAAAAACACAACTTTATTTTCTTTGTGCTGGGCCTCATATGTGATGATAGAGATTTGGCAATCAATTATCAGGATTTGGATGAAAAAAATCAGCAAGTAGAATACCAGATGTGAAAGCTTCCCACAGAAATTCTTCTTCTTTTGAAGTGTGAGATTAATGATCTATATCAGATGGTTGACCGTTTTGCAGTTAGACCTAATGTGAAACATTTCAGATGGCTACCGGATGATACAGGTATGGCTGATAAAAAAAAAAAAAAAAAAAAAAACCCTCAGAATTAAGATAAATTGGCTTGGTTCTCATCATTCTCTTAGAGCAATGTCTCTTGAGTGATTATTTGAGTTCTTATTGCAGATTTAAAATAAATCAGTGGGATGATATGTCAAATTTCTCTGTCAGAATTGTCATCTAATATATATAAAGTAGATATTAGGTTTTCTTTCAGAGGAGAGGGAAAATAGAGAAAAACAGGTAACTTGTCATGAATGTAAAACTTCAGAGTGAAGTAAGAGAAGCATGCAGCCAGCTTTTTACAGGCAAAACTTTTTTCTTTTGTAGAACAAGCCTATATTAAGCAAACCCAGTGACTCAGCTCTTTGCCTGAATGCAGAATTTAGGGCTGTGTTCTACATGAAGCAAAAGGAAGTGTTAAATAAATTATTGGAAAAATATGTTTCTATACCTGCATTATCTTGTTTGGCTCTGTAGAGTTAACTTAGATTTCCTGAGAATTTCTGGGAATTTTTACTGAGTATGCCTGGTCAAAGTAGAATAATGTACGTACTCACCTGTGATAGTCCCTAAAGATAACCTACCCTTGACTCCATCTCTGACTTCCATCTTTGAAACCAATACCTATTGTTACCAGGAGGAGGGATCAGATGGTAGTATCTACAATTAACAGATATTCCACAGTCAATTCCTTAGCAGAATAGAGAAAACGAAGTGCTGGTCTGGGCCCCTGGAGACTTGAAATCCAGTCATGAATCTAACGTCAACACACAAGTTGGCAAGTTGACACAATGCCAACTTGTACAATTTACCCATTCTTGTCTGGGCGCAGTGGCTCAAGCCTGTAATCCCAGCACTTTGGGAGGCCAAGGAGGGTGGATCATCTGAGGTCAAGAGTTCAAGACCAGCCTGGTCAACATGGCAAAACCCTGTCTTTACTAAAAAATACAAAAATTAGCTGGGCATGGTGGTGTATGCTTGTAATCCCAGCTCCTAGAGAGGCTAACACACAAGAATCCCTGGAACACGGGAGGTGGAGGTTGCAGTGAGCCAAGATCGCATCACTACTCTCCAGCCTGGGAAATAGAGGGAGACTCTGTTTAAAAAACAAAACAAAACAAAAAACACCAAAACTTACCCATTATTTATCTTAGTATCCACAACTACAAGATAAGATTTTGTTGATTCTTTGAGCCCACTTCTCAGGATTCTCGGTTCTAATTATAATTATTTCAAAGGTTTTTTTTTTTGTCTTCTTGTAAGTTCTAAATGCATATTTCAATTTGAAAATTTACTGTGCCTCTCTCCTCTGCTGAAAATGTGCTACTGAGTTTACAAACAGACACCTGTTTGGAAAATAGATAACCATCGTATCAAACTTCTACAGCTATTTTGAAGACTGAAAAGAAAACTATTTGCCACTTAAATGTAAAATCAATAAATATATTTGTATATCTTTGTATATATATTAAATAAACATACCTTGTCAACAAATATATGTATCTGGGTATATAGATAAATGTATGCATATCTATATACATACATATAGATAAAGATACAGCTATAGATAAAGATATAGCTATACTAACACGTGGATTGAAAATGATCTGAACTAATGTAGACCAAATTCTTACTAGTTCGGTGCTTCTCCATTTATCTGAAGTGCCAAGTGTTTTTAAAGTTATTCTTATTATTTCTAATCCCTTGGTGACAAAAAAAAAATACAATTAAAACAGCCAGTTGCTATTAAAGTTTCTAACTTTAATGACTCACATTTTATGTGCAGTCTCTCTTTATCTCCTAGTAAACCAGTAATGGAAACAGATCACGACAGGTCTATGCACCAAGTTTTATGTAGAATGGCATGAGGGCATGAGATTACATGAAATTTTCATTTTCTTAATATTTTATGTGATTTGATTTCAATGTAGATATTATATTTAGAAGATTAAAAAATTAACCTTAAAAATATATATGTGAGTGGGATGATATAATGGCTCAATTATAATTCAATTATTAATCTAAGTTATCTCAGGGTAAAATTAAACAGAAGATATTTCTTTCCTTTTTGGGGATTATTCATACTTTTTAATATTTCATAATCATTGGGTATGTATTACACATATGAGAAAAAACAGCTTCCATTACAACATAAACAAAGGGCAATGTAAGGTTATTACCAAATTGGGTTAACACAACTGGTTCACTTTCATTTACACAAATCACTCTTTTTGTTTTGGTGGAGTTTCACTTTTGTTGCCCAGGCTGGAGTACAATTGCGTGATTTCAGTTCACAGCCAACTCCCCCTCCAGGGTTCAAGTGATTCTCCTGCCTCAGCCTCCATGTAGATGAGATTACAGGCATGTGCCACCATGTCCAGTTAATTTTTTGTATTTTTAGTAGAGACAGGGTTTCACCATGTTGGTCAGGCTGGTCTTGAACTCCCGACCTCAGGTGATCCGCCCACCTCAGCCTCCCAAAGTGCTGCGATTACAAGCCTGAGCCACCGAGCCCGGCCTACATGAACCATTCTTTTGATGGAATATCTGAAGGGAGAAATTTTGTGTGTCTGTAGTCCATTTCAGTTCTGGCTCTGTGCAAATTCTAATAAAAATGAAATGTAATTGATACTAAAAAATAGCATTCATCAATTTTAATTCATCAGTCAATACATATTTAAATAGCAAATTGCTATTAAAATTTCTAACTTTAATGACTCACTTTTTACGCTTATTCTCTCTTATCTCCTGGTAGACCAGTAAACACTCCGCTAAGGTCCACAAATAAATTCTTCGGGGAGTCATGCTTGCATGGTTCTTTAGCAATAGCTGGCCCACTACTTCCAAGTCAACTGATATTGGCATTCAAAGTGTTTTATTTTTCCAGCTAACAGTTGGATATTCATTTATTCATTTACTGAATGTTTAATGAGTATAGTGTTATGAATCAGGCACCACACTGTTTCCTGAGGATAAAATATGGAAGAAGGAGACACAGTCCCTGTCCTCCTGGAGCTTTTACGCTGATACAAAGGCTGATACTGAACAAGTGATTACATGTTCTGTCAGCAATGTGGAGACTAGATGGGGAAGAGAGCAAGAAGGGTGTGGAAGACTACTTGAAAGAGTATTTTTATTGTATTTTCACTAGCATGAGCCAGCTATCCAGATATTAGCATGATTCATTTCCCCAGAGGGTCTATTTTATAATACACAAAGGAGTCACAAGGACATCCCTAATTGACCTCGGATGTTTTTTAATTAAAAAGAAATTTCACTAGTTTACATGGAAAGCAACAGAGTGAGAAAGGTTAGGAGAAAATAAAACAGCCCCCTAAAAGGATACCCTAGGTCATATAATATTACACAGGAGATTCTACTGTAGTTGCATCTTTAAAGAGCTAAAGTGGAGATGCAGGCATCTCAGCAAGTTCTATTATTATTTCAGGGTAGAAATATACTAACCAACCTACCAGTTCAAAATTTAATTATATGTGTTTGTTGATTTTTGTTTTGGGAGAAGCCAGAGGAGTGTTAGGTCAGCTGATTGATAGATGAAGTCTGTAATTCAATTTCTTTGTGAAGGACCTTCTCCCCATAAATATGAGTGCCAATTTATTCTGATTTCTGTAATTTTACAAATTCAATGTGGGGAACATAATAGCTAACATGTTCTGTGCAATTGCTACATGATGACAGTAAAGCATTATGCTAAATATGATGTAAGAGGATCTCTTAATCTATTCTGAGTTATGAAAGGGGTGCTATTTTTATTCCCATTTTTCAGATGAGGAAATTGAGATATTAACAAAATAACTTGTCCAAGGTGACAGAACAACTCAGTGACACAGCCAACCTCACAGCCAAGCAGTTGGAGTGTAGAACTTTCTGCTACACCACTACCTCCACAGCATCACCAGAGGCATCACGAAAGGCCTCGTGACCATGACTGTAATCTATTTTAAGATTTTCTTTGTAAATTAGGTCCACTCTCCAGAACAAATTTTGTGTCTTTTTATATTGGGAATTGAACCTACCAGTTTGAAGGTATTAAATAAATATTAAATAATAGTCACAATAAAAAATAAGGAAGCCCGAGATGCTCTGTGATCAATAGGAATTTGGGTTATGCATTGAGATACTTTAGCATGGTCTTCACAAAACAGCAACACATGAGCTCCAGTGCAGCCACATTAGCCACAGAGAGTGGCTGTGATTAGGGTTTTTCCCTTTACAAGAGAAGTACTTTACCTCCACATAGCACCAGCTATAGCTGCCTTATTTAGCTATTGTTCTTCTCTTTTATCCAGAGGCAACCTATGTGTGAAGTAGCTATTACACTGTACACCCCCCACCACACACGTCTACTACATAAGAAATCACCTACTGTTGCCATGTGAGGCTTGTATTGTTTACCTCAAACCAATAATTGTACCACTTCAGAGATGACATGATAGCATGCCAACTCCAGCCCAATATTGATCAAACTGACTCTGAAAATGGTTTACTGTTCTATGAGCATGTTTCCTCTGGATTTTTATACAGCTACCAAATCATTCTCATGAAAAAATAAACAAATAAAAAAATAACGAGGGCAGGATCATCCAGAGCTCACTATTCCTTGTGATTTTGGAGACATCCACTTGCTGTTCCACGGAGGTGGGTGCTGTTATTTCCATCTTTCCCAGTGAATTAAATACATCTCGGGGCACCGGTTATCTGTGTATCCAAAGAGGAAGCTGCTACCCACTGGCACCTGTAACCTCATCACATACTATTTTCTTAGGAAAAAAAAATGACTACAAGTAACAGTTGGGTCAGTTTCCAGTTTCTACTCTGAGTCCACACAATTTTCTGTGATCCAGGATCAGAACAATGGTTCAAAATGCCTTCTCTCTTCATCTGTATTTTTTTTTAAAATAAGAATACATTAATTTAAATAATTCTCATCTAACTTATTAGTTGTTTAGGAATTTAAAAACCAAATTGCCAAATATTGTCTTAATCCTGAAACAGATTTAAAGGTGTATTTTCATTCATTCATTTACTCAACAATTATCTCTACTGAGGATTGACTGCATACAAAAATGCTACCATGTCCCAAGGAAAAAGAAAGAAGAAAGTCACCTAAATAAGCCTTCCTAACCAATTCTGGATCTCCAAACCCCATGTAGGATACAGACATGTCAATAACCATAATATTAAACATAGTATAAGTTCTATAATAAAAGATTAAGATGCTATCAAAATAAAATATGGGTGGATCAGGAAATACTAAGCTGTAAATAAAAATCCAACTAAAGCTGGTAAAAAAAAAAAATGTACTGGCTTCCTTGACCATAAAGTCCAAATGCCAAATAGTTGCAGGCTAGGTGTCATTCAGAAGTCTAAATGTCTTCCCCAGTGGCTAACTGTCAGGTCCTGGGGTCCAGGTCCAGACCATGCTGAAGTTCGAGGGTGGGGGGTGGATGAGTAGAAAAAACACTCAAGTGGTTTTATTCAGCAGCAGCTCTCATCAACAGCTTAGTCACACTCGCTATCTCACACCCCCTGCCCTGTCTCACTGCTTGAGCCCACGGCTCACAGCTCTCCCTTGCCTTTAGGGTCAGCAGCTTAACTCTCTCTCTCTGGGCATGAGCAAGTCTAGCTGTATCCTGACTCCCTCCCATCTGTCTGCAAGACAGCTTTGGCTCTCTCTTTCTTTTTCTCTGGGCACCATCATACCTGCCATGTCAAGCCATGTTGAGCCAACCCAAGCCCCAAGAATCCCTGTACAGTGTTCACAGGGCAATTATACCTTTTACATGCAATAGTGGCTCAGAACCAAGTATGAATGTACCCAGATTACATAACAAGTCGAGGTGTGCACCTATCCACCAAACTCGCTGAGTCATGCAGGCCTGGATATCCGCCTCGGCCTATTCCTTGACCAAAGCTTATTCAGCGCCTTACGCTACCCCGATCCCTGTGATTTTGCCTTTTGGTAGCAACATGGCTATAATTGTTCCACAGCTCACACATTCTTACTCTGCCATCTAGGAAAGAAGAAGACATTCCAGCAAAACCTTCTTTCATCTCTTGACCATGATTGTCTTTAGCGTTCAATCCCAAATCAAGCACTTTGACCAGGGATTTAGGCATTTTAATCGGCTTAAGCTGATCAGGGCTCACCCCTTGGGTTAGGAAACGGATCAAGGCTACCAAAACCACATGGCTGAGAATGGAAGAGGTGGCTTCCCAAATAAAATCGGGACTGGGTTATTCATAGAAGGGAAAGGGAATACTGGATGGTAGGAAACAGTTCTAGAGGGGTTGGGGGAGGGAAAGGGCAGGAAATTAGGTTCCCTAGAGACCCTGCTTAACAAGGGTCTTAACTGGAAAGTAAGAAGCATCTATGATTGAAGATACAAAGCAGGTAGCTTTAGTCCACAATCCCTGCTGGAGGGCCACTCACCCTCCTCTAATCACTTCTCTACTTGAAAATACCGCAGTTACCAAGAAGGCCTCTAGCACTGCAGCTACCTAGAAGGCCACTAGTACTGCCCCTAGGAGTTCCACGGATTCATCATCTCCTCTTCAACTGCCTCCCAGCTATCAAACAATGGCCACAGCTTTTGTTAAGGCAGGGACAGTGACTCAGTTATGGCCATAAGAGAAATAATTTTCAAGAGTATTCTAGTAAGGTAGACATAGCTAGCAGAATCATCCTTCTCCAAAACTATGATTGGACTTTACTAGCAATTTCCTCATTGAAAATCATTCAGCCTAAGTATGCAGACATATGAATGCAGATAAAACTACCATTTAATGAGAATTTCCTGCAAAAGAGGAAGTGGCCATTGTTTTATGTACATTATATATGATTGTCTAATACAAGAAACCTATGAGATGAGTTGTATTCTTATTCCTATTTTACAGATAGGAAAGTTGAGGCTTAAAGAGAATAAGCCCTGTGTGCAAGCCTGGAGAGTATGTGGTTAAAATGGAATTTGAATTTAAAGGTTTCTGACACTAAAACTTAAGTTCTAAATTACTACACACTATAAGGCCTCTAAATTTGATAAGGTGGAAATTCCTGTATTGTACCTAATTCATAAAGTGAGATACACTTGTTTTGTGTGGATCAGACACACAAAATGCCAAAGGAGATTTTGTAATCTTTGTTTTCCAAAGGTTTAAATTTTCAATATGCTCAATTTTCTACAGTATCAAGGGAAATTATGACGTAAAAATACGGTCGTGAAAGAAATTATTTGTATTTTTCTTTGGAGTGCTTTATGTTTTTTCTTCTCCACATACTCTCATATACATATATCATTTTAACTAACCTAAAGATGTCTGGATTCATTAGTGACAAAATAAAGTTCTATTTACTGAATACAGTACCTACCTTAAAATGACAGATAAACATTTTTCATGAATAATTAATAATTGAAAGGTAAACCAGCATAATCAGTTTATCATGTTGCTATAAACTAGGGGCTAAGTCTCCATGATTCTAATCAAAATCTAATTCTTTCTGGATGGGAAACTGGCAGCATTATTTAACCTTACTAAACATCAGTCTGCTCATCTGTATAATGGCAATAATAGTAGTGCATTCTTTATGATGAAGTAACGTATGTTAAGTGCTTGGTACTGTGCCTGGCCCATCGTAAGCAGCAAGTTAAATGCTAGCTATCTTTATTGAAGATATTCAATAGTTCAGCTACTGAATCAACTGTCTTTCTCCTCTCATTTCACTTTCCCCATGTGTAACTTCACCAAAAAGTAGCAAGAATTCTGTAATTCTTTAGTATTTCTATAAGAAGACGGATACTAATCCTTGCTTATGACCCTTCAAGCTATGGTAATATTTTACTTGCTGAGGCAAGGTAATTCCCAAAGCAATAATTTCTATCTTATTTGAGCCTGTCAAACATACCCAATATATTCATTTTCTTGATCCTATTTAATAGTGTCTTGATAGCATTAAATCATTCTGATTTCATGAAGTTAAAGAGTTTACGACTTCCCTCTACCAAAATATCACCCCCTTCAAATACAAAAAAAATAACAAAATAAAAAATAATCCTGGATTAGTGAATAGATTCATCAGCAAACTATCTTTCTACATGGAAAGCAAGCAGATATAGTCCAGAATATTTTTCCCCTCAGAGGACATCTGGCAAGGACTGGAGACATTTTGAGTTGTCACAACTGTGTGTCTGGGGGAGTACTACTGGCATCCAGTGTGTAGAAGCCAGAGATACTGCTAAACGTCCTACAGTACAAAGGACAGCTCCCTACAATAACAAATTATCAGGCATGATGGCTCATGCCTGTAATCCCAGCCCTTTGGGAGGCTGAGGCGGGTGGATCGCCTGAGGTCAGGAGTTCGAGACCAGCCTGACCAACATGGTAAAACCCCATCTCTACTAAAAAAAAATTACAAAAATAAGCTGGGCATGGTGACACATGCCTGTAATCCCAGCTACTTGGGAGGCTGAGGCAGGAAAATTGCTTGAACCTGGAAGGTGGAGGTTGCAGTGAGCCGAGATCATTCCGTTGTACTCCAGCCCAAGAGCAAAACTTGGTCTCAAAAAAAAATAAAATTATCAGGACCAGATGTCAGTAGTGCCAATATTGAGTGACTCTAGTCTGGACATATTACCATTGAAGTTACAGACATATTAACTTGGAGCTTGCTAAAAAAAAAAAAAAAAAAGGATTGGTAGCCCCTCCACCCCAGCACAACTTCCAAGTTGATCATAGTTAGTTAGAAATATATTACTATAATAGCCAGAATTTTCTTTTTTTCTTCCTACCTTCTTCTCAAAGATATAAAATTAGATCTGAACTAATTTAGTGGCCTGCAGAAAACCAGGCTCAGACAATTTTGGAAGTGCCACTCTTTGACATGTTACTTTCTTTTTTTAAATGATGGCTTAATGGCCTTCAGTCACCTACAGAGAGGCTCTGCCATTCCTGTTTGTGGGGGTCCATGTCTGATAGCATCATGTAGTCACACAGCACAAAATCATAATTTACTAGGACTTTTCAATGCATGGTAAGGCCCTTTGAAAATATTTTTTACACTTCCGCTGGGACCTGTTGTGTCAGTTCATAGGATTTTTACAAAACACACATAAAGAACAAATTAAATGACCTCAGTCCCAAAATGATCTGCAAGTGCTCATTGTTTGATATGGAATGAAGACAAAATCAAGCACATTCCATTGTTCCAAAATATGAAACTGCTCCACAGAGTTTCACGTTCATCGTGTTTCTGTTGCTATTTTGATTTTTCTAAAAGTGTGACATCCTGTATCTTAGTGGTGTGAAACTGAAACAAACCAATACAACAAGTTCCAGTTGTAAGAATATACAATTTTGAATTAGTCACACAGATGACTGAAGTGTAAAAATGTTCTTTGGCACAATGTTACAAAAAAATTGTAGAAAAAAATACAAAGGGCGTTAAATGAAATACATATGCTACATCAGCTGAAGAATTTGTTTATTTTCATTTAGTTAATTTTCTAATTTCTTTATTTACTTTTCATAGAATTCCCCAGGTAATATCTTTGGAACTCTAAAATTGAATATATCAAATGGTAGGTTTTTGTAGTTTATATAGTCTAGATCAACGCTAAGGACTTTTTTCCATTCTGGTTTACTTTAGCATAGCTGAGGCATGTTTTTGCCTACATTTCGCCTGCCAGTTTTTCTCCTGGGCTCTTGTTAAGCAGAAGAGAACTTAGGAAAAAAGCACCCCTTAACAGGATTTGTCAAAAAGAAAGAAAGTTTTTGAGCCAGGCGCAATGGCTCCTGCCTATAATCCCAGCACACTTGAGGCCAGGAGTTTGAGAGCAGCCCTGGCCAACATGGTGAAACCCTGTCTGTCCTAAAAGTATAAAAATTAGGTGGACATGGTGGCACATGCCTGCAGCTACTTGGGAGGCTGAGGCAGAGGTTACAGTGCATCGAGATCAAGCCACTGAACTCTAGTCTAAGCAGGAGAGTGGAGACTCTGTCTCAAAAAAAAAGAAAGTAAAAAGCTTATTTTTCTTGTTTTAGATTTTCATTTAAAAGGCTTATATTTTGCAGCTTCTCTTAGAACTGCAAAAGTTTTCCTCAAAATGTTTTGAAGTCTAAAATAAAAGGTGTCATTAGGA
Organism: Lagothrix lagotricha; assembly: GCA_963574225.1. NCBI lineage: Eukaryota > Metazoa > Chordata > Mammalia > Primates > Atelidae > Lagothrix > Lagothrix lagotricha. Next base: position 38,764 of record CAUYNB010057908.1, read on the forward strand.
AACAGAATCACTGGAAGATTTGAAAGCTTTTTCCCCCTTTTTCCACCTTTCATTTATAATGAATAAATACATAACATGATCGGATTAACATAAACACTTAAGTGTACCTAAATTGCTAAGAGTTTTAAAATATAATTGGCACTTTTAACGTGAATTCTGAGCTGAATGGCAACTGTAATGGAAAAATAATGATTGAAATATGTACTTTCCTTTATTTCAGGACAAAACTTCTAAAATATATATTTAATTGTGTTAAAGGATTTTGGAGATTGGATATTCTAAAGAATTTTGGAGATAAATTATTACAGAAACATAATAAATTAAAATTCTAATGTTAGCGATCATTACAAAAAAAGCCATTTGTACTTAAAATACATGATTTTAAAGCTAACAGTAAGGTCTGGTCTTGCTTATGAAATAAGGATGGAGCGTTGCCTAAAATGTGTTGAATACTTTACATGCCTTGTCATTTCTAAGTGAAATAGATCTGTTATCTACCAAATCCATCCAATGCCCAATGCAGATTACACTTTGAATTCTGATAAATTTAAAATAAATATATCCAAATGGTCCTGAATATATGATCATATTCTGGGTGGAGTTGAGCCTTGAATTAAGGATGAAGAAACTACTAATTCTAAAGTTTATAAGATAGAGAAAAAGTTCAGAAATACAAATATATTTTTTAAATAAATAAAAGATCAGACTTGTCCTACAAATTTTAACATATGCTGCGATGGTTGGTAAATAAGTTAATACTTGTGCAAGAACAGAAAAATTGATTGTCAAGAAAATATAGTCAAGAAACAGGCTCTTTATATATAAAAATTTAGTTAAAGGTAGTAGTGCCATTTCAAATGGGAGGGGCATTTGAAAGGCAGACTGAAAATGTCTATCAAAATTAAAAATATACACGTAATGACTCAAAATTTGTCATTACCATCTATCCACTTGTTTGTTAACCATTTGAAAGCTAGCTTCTATTGCCACCACTCTGCTAAAATGCTTTACAAAGCTTATAAGATACCTTTTTCCATGTTAAATCCAATGATTATTTTCCTGTCCTTATTTTCCTATACTTACCTGTGACATTCAACTATTGACTTCTCATACTTTTTTATGGTATATTTGTTGTTTTACTGTTAATTTGACATATCTGAACCAAAGCATTCACAATACTTGATATACTTTGAAGAGAATCATATACTATAGTCTTAGACATAATCACAGAACAAGCAGAACAATTAAAACTACATGAGTCCTAAAAATATATCCACAGTGGATACTATTTCCATATTTATTCATTTACAAATTAGACTACATCCCATTAACTTAATTTTTGTTTTTCTTTCATTGTTTTATTCAGGCAGGGTTCATTCAAGGAAAGGCAACTTTGTGTGTGTGTGTGTGTGTGTGGGTGGGTGCACTTTATTTTTTTACTGTATTGGTTAATATAAAAGTTATCAATTAAATGTATTCTTATCTCCTATACTCAGGAGTGAATCCATGAAATTCTCAGGTAGTAATCCAAATCAATACGCCCTATGTTCAAAAATAGCCAAAGCAGGCCAGCTGCGGTGGCTCACGCCTGTAATCCCAGCACTTTGCGAGGTAGAGGAAGGTGGATCACGAGTCAGGAGTTCAAGACCAGCCTAACCAACATGGCAAAACCCTGTCTCTACTAAAAATACAAAAATTAGCTGGGCGTTGTGGCTGGCATCTGTTCTAACAAATTCCTGGGAATTTGTTTGTTATATATTTGTTTGTTAGAAATACACATTGTCAAACACCAGTCTAAACCTATGCAAAAAAAACTCTGAGATGCAATTTAACAACATGTGTTTTAACAAACCCTCTAGGAGATTCTGATGCACATTAACACTTGAGAACTAATTAACTGAATGATTATACAAGATTTTGTGGGATTTCAAGTTCTATCATTGTCAATTCATTTTATTATTCTAATCTAACATGTGGTGGGAATTTTTTCTTGGAGTGTTCAACTTAACTTATGAGATAAGTCCCCAGATCCTGAGACACTCTTTGAATGGAGAGTATCACTCAAATCCTTATGGAAACATCACAGCAGGGATGAAGCAGGTTATGCAAATGACAAAGGCACAGAGAAAGAGATCATTTCATTTAGTTGCTCCATGGCACGAAAGAAAAAGCATATATCATCTTTTATTGTGAAAAGGGACATATTTGTCTCAAATTGTGCCACTAGAAACAATAGAAGAAATTGTTCTTCTGAAATATAATCGTTCATACAAATTTTATGTTTTTAGTCAAAACTAAAATGAGCCCTCAAAGAACTAAAAACATAACTATCATTTGACCTACCAATTCCATTACTGGGTATATATCCAAAGAAACAAAAATCATTCTACCAAAAAGATGCAAGCACTCCTTTGTTTATGGCAGCACTGTTCTCAATAGCAATGACATGGAATCAAACTAGGTGTTTATCAATGGTGGATTGGTTAAAGAAAACGCAATACTTACACCCCATGGAATACTATTCAGCCATAAAAGAGAACAAAACCATGTCCTTTGCAGCAACATGGATGCAGCTGGGAGTTATTATCCTAAGCAAATTAACATACTAACAGAAAATCAAATACCGCATTTTCTCACTTACAAGTGGGAACTAAACATGGGGTACTCATGGACATAAAGATGGCAATAATAGACACTGGAGACTAGCAGAGGGAGGAGGAAGAAAGGGGAAAAGGGGACGGGGTTGAAAAACTCACTATTGGGTACTATTCTCACTACTCGAGTGAGGTGATCAATTGCACTCCATACAATAGCATCACACAATATACCCACGTAACAAACCTGCACATGTACCCTCTCAATTTAAAAATGAAAGATAAAATTAAAACAAAAACAAAAAAAGGAAAACTAAAATGAGCAATAGGCCAAAGAGAGGACTGCATGATTCCAATAGTTTTTTTGTAGGGAACTTTAAGGCAACTAAAGCTATGCAGTTAGGTAGAGCAATTGAACATCTTTAGCGGGCAAATTAGAAAGGGGAAAAAAAGGCAGAGGAAAGAAGACGCCCATTTATTTTTTTAGTCCAAACATATTTCCCATCCTTACAGAGGTAATCCATGGGCAAAGGAAGAATTCTTCTATTCTAAAATCCTCAAATGCTGGCTCATTATATATAACTTGGAAAGTATACATGGGAGTGGGATTAAAAAAAACAGGCAAATCACTGTGTCTTTCGGTGGCTAATACAATCCAACCCCAGTGGCTTGCATTTATGAGGTATGTTTCTTAGGAGCCTGGCTGAGTTTCATCCATGACTATATAGGAGGCCAGGTGCTAAAACATAGATAGATATAGTATTGGATCTAAAGGCAAGTGGAGGCCGGGTGAAGTGACTCACACGTGTAATCCTAGCACTTCAGGAGGCCAAGGTGGGTGGATTGCCAGAGGTCAGGAGTTCGAGACCAGCCTGGCCAACATGGTGAAACTCCATCTCTACTAAAAATACAAAAATTAGCCATGCGTGGTTGTGCATGCTTGTAGTCTCAGCTACTCGGAAGGCTGAGTCAGGAGAATCGCTTAAACCCGGGAGGCAGTGGTTGCAGTAAGCCAAGATCGTGCCACTGCACTCCAGCCTGGGCTGGACTCCATCTCAAAAAAAATAAAATAAAATAAAATATAAAGGCAAGTGGAGAGCAATAGTCGACGGGCCAGATGCTGAATAGTAATTTGCCTATTTTACCACATCACCTTCTAGGAAATTGTAATACATCTTGGAGATAAAATACAAATAGGCTATCGGGCTGGCTTTATTCCTGTGATGAACTAAGTGTTTTAGCAGTCACAGAATTGACAACAAATACTATGAGATGAGCCAGGAAACCTCAGGTGCCACCACCAAAATTATAAACACCTTCATCTGTAGGCAGTTTTGGAACGTTACCCTCTCTGCCTCATGTAAGCAGTGGGCGCTCATAAAAATATTCCTTTTCAGTCATGTAATAACACTGTCATATAACATGTTTTCTAGCAATCGTTGAGAACATTTCATGTATTTTCTCACTTAAATGAGAAAATGATGACCTCTTGAGGTATGTACTGCTATTATCTTCATCCTCATTCTATAGCAGAAACCTGAGGTAATTAATGCGCCTATGGTTATCACTTTTCAGCAGTGGTGCTGAAAAATACGCTGGTCTTTAAAACAGGTTTATCTGCTCCAGAGCTCACACACGTAGCCACTAACTCAGTGGTTCTTAAACATGAACATATGGAAGAAATATCTGGAAGCCTTGTTAAAACACATTGCTAAGCCCCACTCTTAGAATGCCTGGTCCAGAATGTCTGGGATGGGGCCTGACAATTAGCATTTTTAAAAAGTACCCAGTTACAGTTGATGCTGCTGATGGGCAGCCATACTTTCAGAACCACAGCATTAAGTTAACCGTGTGCCACATGGGCCATGTTACGTCTGGTTTCTTCACTAATGATTCTATAGCAAAGCAAAATTTCCTTACATCCCTCTGTGCTTTACAGCAGAGTTTCTCAAACTTTAACATACAGATCATCTGGGGATTTTGTTAAGATGCAGTTTTTACTTCAGTAGGTCTGAAGTAGGAGCCTAGATTCTGCATCTCTAAGGACCTTCCAGGTAATGCCCATGCTGTGGTACCAAGGCTTTACATCAGTGGTTCTCAGACTGGCTCCAGAACAACAGTATCAGCATCACCTGGAAACTTGTTATAAATGCAAATTATCAGGCCCCATGCCAGACCTGCTGAATCAGAACCTCTAAAGGCAGGGTCCAAAAATCTGTGTTTTAATATGCTCACCAAATAATTCTGGTGCAGGCTACAATTTGTAAAACACCTGTCTTATACCACTGCTTCTCAAATGTGGCTGCACACTAGATTCATCTGGGAAGTTCTTCAAAATGCAGATGCCTGGGTTCTAATCTCCAGAGATTCTGCTTTAATTGGTTTCAGATGCTGCATGACCGCTGGATTTTAAAGTTTCTGGTGATTAATGTATAGCAATATAAGAACAACTACCTTATAGTGTAGTGTAAAGCCTTGCTACTCAAATTATAATCTCTGCACCGAAAGTATTGGAACATGAAAGAACTCGTCAGAAATGAGGAGGACATTATCTTAAGGGAAATGAGACAGGAATTGAAAGAAAAAACATAAAGCTAGGCACAGTGGCTCATGTCTGTAATCCCAGCACTTTGGGAGGCCAAGGCAGGTGGATCACTTGATGTCAGGGTTTCAAGACCAGCCTGGCCAACATGGCCAAACCCCATCTCTACTAAAAATACAAAAATTAGCTGGACATGGTGGCATGCACTTATAATCCCAGCTACTTTGGAGGCTGAGGCAGGAGAATTGCTTGAACTTGAGAAGTAGAGGTTGAAGTGGGCCGAGATTGTGCCACTGCACTCCAGCCTGGGCCACAGAACAAGACTGTCTCAAACAAAACAAAAAAAGAAAAACATTACATGTTCTCGTTCATACTTCAGAACTAAAATAACAGATCTCATGGAGGCAAAGAGCAGAATAGTGGTTAATAGAGGCTGGGAAAGGAGGTGGGGATGAAGAGAAGTTGGTTAAGTGCACAAAAAAATAGAAGAAACAGTATAGTATTCAATAGTATTCTAGTATTCAATAGTACAGTAGGGATATATAGTTAATATTTTATTATATATTTCAAAATAACTATAAAAAAACTGGAATGCTTCCAATACAAAGAAAAGATAAATGTTTGAGGTGATATATATTCCCCTGATTTGATCGTTATACATTGTATATTACACATCAGTGGTCCCAACCCCCAGGCCATGAACCAGTATGGTCCATGGCCTGATAGGAACCCTGCAGCACAGCAAGAGGTGAGTGGTGGGTGAGCCAGCATTACCACCTGAGCTCCGCCTCCTGTCAGATCAGTGCAGCATTAGATTCTCACAGGAGCCTATTGTGAACGGTGCATGTGAGGGATCTAGGTTGTGTGCTCCTTGTGAGAATCTAATGCCTGATGATCTGAAGTGGAACAGTTTCATGGCAAAACCA
>CAUYNB010057911.1:0-18165 GCA_963574225.1 Lagothrix lagotricha
CTGTTTATATCTGTGACTGTGGAATTTTATTTTTAAAATGAAAGCTTACCTTAGGTGGTATAAATAAAAATATTTATAATTTTTTTTTTTTTTTTTTTTTGAGACAGTCTCACTCTGTTGCCCAGGCTGGAGTGCAGTGACGCCATCTTGGCTCACTGCAACCTCTGCCTCCCGGGTTCAAGCAATTCCCCTGCCTCAGCCTCTCGAGTAGCTGGGATTGCAGGCACCTGCCAACACACCCAGCTAATTTTGTATTTTTAGTAGAGATGGGGTTTCACCATCTTGGGCAGGCTGGTCTCAAACTCCTGACCTCAAGTGATCTGCCCACCTTGGCCTCCCAAAGTGCTGGGATTACAGGTGTGAGCCACTGTGCCTGGCCAATATTTATAATTTTTGATGAGTTAATAACAGTATGCTTTTTCAGGTCTAAAGTTAGTTTGCAAGTGTAGAATAAACTAAATTTTAGTGCTAAAGCATTTATTATTTTATCCACAACTAAATTGTCACTTACTTTTTGAGAGTACTTATCTTGTTTTATATTTCTATCAAAGACTCAAGTGAAAGCCATGACTTATCTACAAAGAACCCAGGCAGGAGGATTTTAGTGTGAAGAGCATTCTGTAACCTCAGAAAATTCTAAGCTACATAACAAAGCATTATTTAAGGACATTAGAATTTTTTAAAAACCTTTATAATGGAAATTTTCAATCAATTATAAAGGTAGAGGCAAATTGTTCAGTAAACTCTCATGTGTCCCTGAGCTACAGGGTTCATAGCCATTCTTGTTTCCTCTATACTACCAACCCCAGCGGTATTATTTTGAAGCATGTCTTAGACTTCATCATATTTCATCTGTTAATGTTTCAGAATATAGCTCTAAAAGATAAAGGCTTTTTAAAAACTTAACCACAACATACCACATCTGAAAATTTTAGTAATTCCTTAATATCAAAAAATAATCGGTCAGCCAGGAAATCAATCACATTTCCTTGTCTCTCTTTTTAATTTTTTTTAGTTGCTTTTTTTCAGTTAAGATCCATATAGGATTCATATATTGCATTTGGCTGATAAGTTTTTGATTGTTTTGTTGTTTTTTTTTTTTGCTGTCACCTGTCTGTCCCAGAAAGTCTGTCTCTTTTAATCCATATGTTCTCTTCTCACCCATTTATCTATTTAATGCTTTTTGACAATGTATGTGTTGACAAAACTGGTTCGTTTTTCCCATATTTCCCACAGTTTGTATTTTTTTTTTTTTTTTTGAGACAGAGTTTTGCTTTGTTGTCCAGCCTGGGGTGCAGGGTGCGATCTTGGCTCACTGCAACCTCTGCCTCCTGGGTTCAAGCAATTCTCATGCCTCAGCCTCCTGAGTAGCTGGGATTATAGGCGCCCACCGCCACGCCCAGCTGGACAGTTTGTATTTCACTGATTGCAACCCGATGATGTTGTTTTACCATGTTCATTTGTTTCCTGTATTTCCTATAAGATAGAACTAGAAGCTTGAACAGATTCTGGTTTGATATTTTTTGGCAAGAAAACTGTTGTTGTTGTTGTTGTTGTTGTTGTTGTTGTTGTTTTTGAGACGGAGTTTCGCTTTTGTTACCCAGGCTGGAGTGCAATGGTGAGATCTTGGCTCACCGCAACCTCCGCCTCCCGGGTTCAAGCAATTCTCCTGCCTCAGCCTCCCGAGTAGCTGGGACTACAGGCACATGCCACCACGCCCAGCTAATTTTTGTATTTTTAGTAGAGACGGGTTTCACCGTGTTGACCAGGATGGTCTCGATCTCTCAACCTCGTGATCCACCTGCCTCAGCCTCCCAAAGTGCTGGGATTACAGGCGTGAGCCACCGCACCCGGCCTGTTTTTTTTTTTTTTTTCTTTTTTTTTTTTTTTGAAACGGAGTCTTGCTCTGTCGCCCAGGCTGGAGTGCTGGAGTGCAGTGGCACAATCTCGGCTCACTGCAACCTCTGCCTCCTGGGTTCAAGCTATTCTCCTGCCTCAGCCTCCTGACAAGAAGACTTTCTAGGTGATATTACCTACTTTTATTTGGAAGTGATAATGCTTGGTTGTCTCTTATTGTGACATGAGCAGCTACGTACTATCTTTGCTTATCCATTAATTTTATGACAAATTATAAAATGTTCACATTTTGATTCCCTCTTCATTTATTAGCTGGACTACTTTTATAAAGAGAAACCTCTCAACTATTTGGTTATCTTGAGCTGTAGTTCATATAGGATAGGCAGGTTACATGCTTGATTTTTATCATTTATCAGTTTTTATAATGAATTTGTTTCTTCTAACTCATTTACATCCTCCAACAGTGAAGTGATCAATTAGGGCTATTTGTTGTTGTTGTTTTTGTTTATTTAATGTCTTTATGAATCCTAGATATTATCATATAAGTTTCAAACATTATGCTTAATGATGCTCAAATTGTCCCAGTTTTGGCTAATGGGAGGCTTTTCAAGTTAACTTTTGAGGTTTTTTTTCAGATTTTAGTGGTATTTGATAATTTCTTTGCTTTTTGGATTATTTAAGAGATTTCTAGGCTCATCCATCGTTTACATTTCCTACTGTAGACCTGGAGTTAGTCTTTCTTCTATGAACCTGATTTGTTTTAAGAGAAATGGTATTTAGAAACTGAAATGGGAAAAGTTCCCTTGTCTCCATCGCAGGGCATTCAACAGGGGGAGTGGCTCCCTTCTTCAGTGCCCCATTGCTCAAACCTCTAGGGGAGCATACTGACAGGCAGGTTGTGGGCCTCTGTCTCCATGTCAGTGTCCAGGGGTGAATGTTTACAGCTGAAACGCCAGTGGGTATGTGTTACAGTGTGCTCTTTTAGTTGAGCCATCCGTAGGCGGCTTATGTTAGCTCAATTAGACCCCTGCCTTATCGCAAGGCCAGAGGGCTTTCTGTATTCTGGGGTTCTTGCCTTGGTGTACTGAAGAATCACATCACACGTGGGCTTGGAGAATGAGTGCAAGGTTTTATTGAGTGGAAGTAGCTTTCAGCAGATGGGGGAGCCAGAAGGGAGATGGTTTTCGCCTGGAGTCAGGCCACTGAGTAGCCCAACTCTTTTCAGACTACCCTGACTCTTCTCGCACTGCCCCAGCCAGTCTCTGTGTTGTTCTGCCTGTCAATGGCCTAGGTCGGTCAATGGCCTGTTGGTGCCTGTCGATGTTGAGCCACTTGTGTCTTCTTCCACTGATCTGCTCCTCTTGACATCCAGCCACTTGCGTGTCTGCCTGCTAGGGTCTCAGGGGTTTTTATAGGCGCAAGATGGGGCATGGCAGGCCATGGTGGTTTTGGGAAATGCAACATTTGGGCACGAAGTCAGGAGTGCCTGTCTTCACCTAGGTCCATGGGCACAGACCCAGGGGTGGAGCCCTCACCAGGGACCATGCCCTCCTCTACCCAGCACTTCCCTGGCCCACTTCTGTATCAAAACCAGTCTGGGTGTTAGGAGTTCTCATTGGTTTTTTGTTTTCTTTTCTTTTTTTTTTTTTTTTTTTTTTTGAGACAAAGTTATGTTCTTGTTGCCCATGCTGCAGTGCAATGGTGTGATCTCAGCTTACTGCAACCTCCACCTCCCAGGTTCAAGCAATTCTCCTGTCTCACCCTCCCAAGTAGCTGGATTATAGGTGTGTGCCACCATGCCCAGCTAATTTTGCATTTGTAGTAGAGATGGGGTTTCACCATGTTGGTCAGGCTGGTCTCAAACTCGTGAGCTCAAGTGATCCACCTGCCTTGGCCTCCCAAAGTGCTGGGATTACAGGTGTGACTCATCACACACGGCTATGTTTTTTAATAGCCATTGTTTTTAGTCTTTTCAGTGGACCAAGCTAGGAGGTATTTCTGTGTCTTTCTCTTTCATAAAGTACACCATCAGTGCATTCTCATCCTTCCAGTTCAGATTCAGGACTACTTCATTTTACTTAGCCTCATCAATCTCACATGTTTTTCCTTTTGCCACAATGAAAATCTTGGTTCTTAGTAACATCAACATAATTTAATTCATCATTTGCTTTTCTCCAGTGGAATCAACATAATTCATCGCTTGTATAATATTAATCCACATTTTAAACAGAACAGTCCACAAAAAAAAGTACTACTGATACCATCAAGAATATGATTACTACAGAAAATTGATTTTTAGTTCATTTTGTTCTTGGGGTATGTATTCAAAGAAGTTTCTAGTGTCTATCCCTGTGCTTCCACCCTATTCTTTCCTTTCCACATAGGTAATTATTTTTTTAATTTCACATTTTATTATTTCATTAGAAATATTATAGACGTATATACTCATATCTCACTCTTAGGGAAAGAAGAACATATTAAACACACTCTTCTTCTCCTTGCATTTTTTCTTCTTAACAATATATGCTGGTGATCATTCTGTAGTAGAAAAACTTTATTGCTTTTTAAAAATAAGTTTATTGTGATGTGATTCACATACCATACAATTCACCCATTTAAAGTATACACTTCAGTGGTATTTTAATGTATTTATAGAGTTTGTGCAACCAGCACCACAATCAATTTTAAAACAATTTTATCACCCCTAAAAGAGACGCCAAACCGATTAGCACCCACCTTCCATGTTTCCCCTAAACCCCCAGCCTCAACTGATTTGAGACCAAATCAGTTTCTATAGATTTTTACCTGTCATGAACATTTCATGTAAATGGAATCTTTTACTGTTATTCTGTGTCATTGGCTTGTTTCACTTAGCATAATGTTTTTAAAGTTCATCCAGGTTGTAGTATATATATCAGTATGTCATTCCTTTTTATTGCGGAATAATATTCCATTGTATAGCTACATCATGTTTTGTTTATTCATTGGTTGATGGACATTTAGGTTTTCACTTTTTGGCTATTATGAATAATGCTTCTATGAACATTTTTTAAAAATTTTCTTTGAACATTCTTACACAAGTTTTTGTGTGGACATATGGGATTCTAAAATTAGTTTTTAAATTGACAAATACAAATTGTTTATATTTATGGTATACAACATGATGTTTTGAAATATGTATCCATCATGGAATGGCTAAATCAAACTAATAAACATATGCATTACCTCACATACTTATTTTTTGTGGTGAGAACACTTAACATCTACCCTCTTAACAATTTTCAAGCTTAAGATACATTAACTATAATCATGATATTATACAAAGATTTCTTGAATTTATTCCCCCTAACTGAAATTTTGTATCCTTTGACCAGTATCTTTCCAATCTGTATGCCTCCCCAACCACCATTTTACTCTTCTGCTTCCATGAGTTCAACTTTTTAAGATTCCACATATGAGTGAGATCATGTAGTATTTGTCTTTCTGTGCCTGGCTTATTTCACTTAACATAAGGTCCTTCGGGCTCATCTATGTTGTTGTAAATGACAAGATTTCCTTTTTTTTTAAGGCTGAATAGTATTCCATTACGCATATACCACATTTTCTTTCTTTCTTCAGTCATTCATTGATGGACACATGAGTTGATTCCATATGTTGGCCATTGAAATTAATGCTGCAATGACCATGTAAATGCAGATATCTCTTTAATATACTGATTTTTATTTCCCTTGGATATATACACACTAGTGGGATTGCTGGATTATATGCTAGTTCTATTTTTAATTTTTGAGGAACCTCCATGCTGTTTTCTATAATGGCTATACTAATTTACATTCCCATCAACAGTGTACCAGAGATCCCTTTTCTTCACCCTCACCACCACTTATTACCGTGTGTCGTTTTGATAATAGCCATTCTAACAGGTGTGAAGTGATAGCTCATTTTTAAATTTACATTTCCTTGATGATTAGGGATGTTGAACATTTTTTCATATACCCATTGGCCATTTGTGTGTGTGTGTGTGTGTGTGTGTGTGTGTATATATATATATATATGTATATATACATATATATATATATATATTTTTTTTTTTTTTTTTTTGAGAGAGAGTCTCACTCTGTCACCCAGGCTAGAGTACAGTGGCGTAATCTCAGATCACTGCAACCTCTGCCTCCCGGGTTCAAGTGGTTCTTCTGCCTCAGCCTCCTGAGTAGTTAGGACTACAGGCGCGTACCACCATGCCCAGCTGATTTTTGTATTTTTAGTAGAGACCAGATTTCACCATGTTGGCCAGGCTGGTCTTGAACTCCTGACCTCGTGATCTGTCTGCCTTGGTCTCCCAAAGTGCTGGGATTACAGGCATGAGCCACCGCGCCCGGTCTTGTGTATCTTTAATAAATGTCTCTTTAGGTTCTCAGCCCATTGTTTAATCAGGTTATCTATTTTCTTGCTATAGAATTGAGTTCCTTATATTTTGAATATTAACCTCATTTTTGAATTGGGTTATTTGGTTTTTTGTTGCTGGATTTTAGGAGTTCTCTGTATATTCTGGATTTTTTTTCTTAGAGATAGGGTCTCACTCTGTTGCCCAGGCTGGAGTGTGCCATCATAGCTCATTGCAGCCTTGAACTCCTGGGCCCGAGTGATCCTGCCTCGTCAGCCTCCCAAGTAGCTGAGACTACAGGCACCTGCCATTGCACCTAGGTAATTTTTTGTAGAGATGCTTCCTATGTTGTCCAGTCTAGTCTGGGAACCCTTCAAAATATCATCCCACCTTGGCCTCCCAAAGTACTGTGATTACAGGCATCAGCCACCATGCCTGGCTTATTCACAATGTTAATCCCTTATCAGATAGATGATTTGTAAATATTTTCTCTCATTCTGTGTGTTGCCTTTTTACTCTGTTGACAGTGTCTTTTTGATGCACAAGTTTTTAACTCTCATGAAGTCCAATTTGTCTGATTTTTTTCTTTTGTTGCCTGTGCTTTTGGTGTCATGTCCAAGAAATTATTGCTAAATCCAGTGCTGTGAAACATTTGCCATATGTTTCCTTCTAATGGCCTTATGCTGTTCCCTAACAGTATCAGAGAATGAGATAGGAATTTACCCTTCTCTTGAATTTTTTGGAAAAGTTTGAGAAGGATTTGGTATTTGTTATTTAAGTGTTGGGTGAAATTCACCAGTGAGGCCATCAGGTCCAGGGCTTTTCTTTGTTGGGAGATTTTTTTTTAAAGTTAAACCAATTTTTAAAATGATTTTAATTTTTAACTTTTGTGGGTACATAGAAGGTGTATATATGTGTGGGGTACATGAGATATTTTGATATGGGGATGCAGTGTGTAAAAATCACATCATGGGGAATGGGGTATCTATCCTCAAGCATTTATCCTTTGTGTTACAAAAAATCCAGTTACACTCTTTTAGTTACTTATTTATAAATGTACATTTAAATTATTATTGACTATAGTCACCCTGTTGTGCTATCAAATTCTAGGCATTATTCATTCCTTCTAGCTCTTTTTTGTACCCATTGTTGGAAGATTTTTGATGACTCATTCAATCTCCTTAACTAGCTACAGGTCTTTTCAGTTTTTCTATTTCTTTGTGATTTAGTCTTGATTATTGTTGTGTTTCTAGGAATTTATCCATTTCATCTAGGTTATCCAATATGTTGGTGTGCAGTTGTTCATGCTATTCACTTATAATTCTTTTTATTTCTGTAGTATCAGTAGTAATGTCCCTTTTTTCTGAGTTTAGTAATTTTAGTCTTTTTTTCATAATCCAGCTAGCTAAAAGTTTGTCAATTTTGTTGATCTTTTCAAAGAACCAACTTTTGATTTTAATGATTTTTCTGTATTTTTCTTTTTCCTTTCTTTCTTTCTTCCTTCCCTCCCTCCCTTCCTTCCTCCTTTCTTTCTTTCTTTTCCTTTCTTTCGTCTTGCTCTTGTCACCCAGGCTGCAGTGCAATGGCACAATCACAGCTCACTGCAACCTCTGCCTCCCATGTTTCAAACAGTTCTCCTGCCTCAGCCTCCCAAGTAACTGGGACTACAGGCATGTGCCACCACACCCAGCTAATTTTTTGTATTTTTAGTAGAGATGGGGTTTCATCTGTTGCCCAGGATGGTCTCAATCTCCTGACCTTGTGATCTGCCTGTCTGGGCCTCCCAAAGTGCTGGAATTACAGGAGTGAGCCACCATGCCTGGCCTTTTTTTTTTTTTAATGAGATAGGGTCTCACTCTGTCACCCAGGCTGGAATGCAGTGGCGCAATCTTGGCTCATTGCAACCTCCACAACCTAGGTTCAGGCGATTCTCCGACCTCAGCCTCCAGAGCAGCTGGGTCTACAGGTGTGTGCCACCATGCCAGGCTAATTTTTTGATTTTTTGGTAGAGACAGGGTTTCACCATATTGGCCAGGCTGGTCTCAAACTCCTGACCTAAAGTAATCCCCCCGCTTCAGTCTCCCAAAGTGCTGGGTGTGAGCCACCACTCCCGGCCTTCTTTCTCGTTCAGTTGTAACATTAGGTTGATGATTTAAGATCTTTTGTAATGTGTTGATAGCTTTAAATTTCTCTCTTAGCACTGTTTTCACTCTGTCCCATAAGTTTTGATATGTATTTTTATTTTCATTTATCTGTAAGTATTTTCTAGTTTCTTTTGTGATCTCTTTGATCTATTGGTTACTTAAAAATGTATTTTGGGGATCTTTTTCCTCTTGGAAGTCCTCTCTCTCTCACTAGCGAGAGAGCTGTTTTCCTTTCACTTTCTCTTTCTTTTGCCTGTTAAACCTTCTACTCCTAAAAAAAAATACAATAAAAATAAATAGAAATGTATTTTTGGCCGTTGTGGTGGCTCATGCCTGTAATCCCAGCACTTTGGGAGGCTGAGGCAGGCAGATCACATGAGGCTGGGAGTTCAAGACCAGCCTGGCCTGCATGGCAAACCCCATCTCTGTTAAAAATACAAAAATTAGCCAAGCATGGTGGTGTATGTCTGTAATCCCAGCTACTCAGGAGGCTGAGGTGGAAAAATTGAACCTGGTAGGCAGAGGTTGCAGTTAGCCAAGATTGCACCTCTGCATTACAGCCTTGGGCAGCATTGCAAGACTGTCTCACACAAAAAAAAGAAAAAAATGTATTTTTAATTTCCACAAATTTGTGAATTTACCAGTTTTGTTTCTGTTAATGATTTCTAACTTCATCCTGTTGTAGTTAAATAAGATACTCTGTATGATGTTATGATATCTTTTAAAATCTATTAAAACTTTTTTTTTTTTTGTGGAGACAGAGTCTTACTCCATCACCCAGGCTAGAGTGCAGTGGCAAGATCTCAGCCTCTATATGTCTCAGTTCTCATAGTCTACTAGATCTAGTTGGTTTATTTTGTTAGGTCCTGTATTTTCTAACTTATATTGTTCTATCTATTATTGAGACTGAATGTTGAAGTCTCAGACTGTTGTTATATAATTTTCTTTTTTTGTGTTCAATTCTGTTTTTTTTTTTTAATTTTTTTCTTTTTTTTTTTTTAAAGGAATTAATTCAAGAATTCTGTCAGTTTTTGCCTCAGATATTTTGATGGTCTGTCATTAGGTGTAAAAATGTTTATAATTGCTTATAATCTTGCTGTATTGAATCTTTTACTAATAGATAATGTCCTTCTTTGTCTCTTGTACACTTTTAAAATTTAAAGTTATTTCATGTAATGTTAATATAGTCACCCTGTTGTCTTTTGCTTACTATTTGAATGGAATATCTTTTTCCATCATTTCACTTTCAATTTATTTATGTATTTGGATCTAAAATTAGTCTCCTGTAGACAGCATTATTTGATTCACATGTTTTTTATCCATTCTGCAACTCACTGTCTTTTAATTGGATATTCAATCTATTTATATTTAAAGTGTCATTTTACTATTTGTTTTCTATATGCATTATAGCTTTTTTGTCCCTCATTTCCTGCTTTACTGTCTTTTGTGTTTAGTTGATTTTTTATACTGAAATGTTTAAATTCCTTTCTCATTTCCTTTGTGTATATTCTACAGCTATTTTCTTTGTAGTTACCATGGGGTTTACATTTAACATCCTGAAGTTATATCACTGTAATTTGAAGTTATACAAGTTTAGCTTCAATAACATGTAAAAACTCTGCTCCGTTAGAGTTCCATCCCCATCCCTTTCAGTTGTTCATGTCACAAAATTACATTTTTACACATTGTGTGCCCCAAAACATAAACTAATAATTCTTTTAAATGCATTAATTTCTTAAATTATGTACAAAACAAATGTGGAATTATAAACCGAAATTACAATAATACTAGCCATTCAGCTATCAGTAATAATTATGTTATTTTAAATGTATAGTTTCTTAAATTATGTAGAGAACAAAAAGTGGATTTACAAACCATTGTTACACTAATGTTAGCTTTCATAATTGCTCATGTATTTGCTCTTACTGAGCTCTTTCTTTCTTATACATTTAGTATCTTTTCATTTCACCTTGCAGGACTTATTTGAGCATTTCTTGCAAGGCAGGTCTAGTTGTTACAAACTCCCTTAGCTTTTGCCTATCTGGGAATGTAGCTTTTGTTTATCTGGGAATGTCTTAATTTCTTCCTTACTCTTTTTTTTTTGGGGGGGAGATGGAGTACAGTGGCATTATCTCCACTCACTGCAACTTCTACCTCCTGGGTTCAAGCGATTCTCCTGCGTCAACCTCCTGAGTAGCTGGGACTACAGGTGTACACCAGCACACCCAGCTAATTTTTGTATTTTTAGTAGAGATGGGGTTTCACCATGTTGGCCAGGCTGGTCTTGAACTCCTGACCTCAACTGATCTGCCTGTCCCAGCCTCCCAAAGTGCTGGGATTACAGGTGTGAGCCACCACACCTGGCCTCTTCCTTACTTTTGAAGGACAGTTTTGCCAGATATATGGGATTCTTGGTTGACAGTTCTTTTTTTTTTTTAAATGGAGTCTCACTCTGTTGCCCAGTCTGGAGTGCAGTGGCACGATCTCAGCTCACTGCAACCTCTGCCTCCTGAGTTCAAGCAATTCTCCTGCCTCTGCCTCCTAAGTAGCTGGGACTACAGGTGCCTGCCGCCACACCTGGCTAATTTTTGTATTTTTAGTAGAGACAGGGTTTTATACCATGTTGGCCAGCATGGTCTCAAACTCCTGAGCTCAGGCAGTCTGCTCACCTTAGCCTCCCAAAGTGCTGGAATTACAGGAGTGAGCCACTACACCTGGCTGACAGTTCTTTCTTTTAGCATCTTAATATATTATCCCATTGCTTTCTGGCCTCCAAAGTTTCTGATTAGAAATTTGCTGATTATCTTATTGAGGATCTCTTGTATGTGACTAGTCAGTCTTTTGATGCTTGTAGAATCTTCTATTTGCCTTTGGCTTTGACAGTTTTATTTATTTATTTATTTATTTATATAGCAGGAACAGAAGTTTACTTTAAAAGGCCTTAGATGCCAGGTGCAGTGGCTTACGCCTATAATCTCAGCACTTTGGAAGGCCAAGGCAGGCAGATCTCGAGGTCAGGAGTTCAAGACTAGCGTGGCCAATATGGTGAAACCATGTCTCTATTAAAAAATACAAAAATTAGCTAGGCATGGTGGTGTGTGCCTGTAGTCCCAGCTACTCAAGAAGCTGAGACAGGAGAATTGCTTGAACCTGAGAGAAGGAGGTTGCAGTGAGCCAAGATCGCACCACTGCACTCCAGCCTGGGCAACAGACTGAGACTCCATCTCAAAATAATAATAATAATAATAATAGAAGGCCTTGGGACAGAAAAAAAAGGAAGCACACCTGGAAGAAACCCAAGTGGGCACATGAAGGTTAAAGAAAGAAAGTCAAGTGCCAACAGTTTGATTTTAATGTGTCTCAGTGTGTGTCTCTTTCAGTTTATCTTTCTTGGAGTTTATTCTGATTTTTAGATGTTTTATTTCATCAAATTGACGAAGTTTTCAAGACATTGTTTCTTCACATATTCCATCTTTCACTTTCTCTTTGTCTTTTCCTTTGGGACTCCCACAATGAATATATTGGCCTACTTAATGGTGTCTCACATGTCCCTTAGGCTCTGTTCACTTTTCTTCAATATTTTTCTCTATTTCTCAGAGTTGATAATTTCCATTGTCTTGTTTTCAAGTTCACAGATTCTTTTTTCTGCCTCCTCAAATCTGCTTTTTTTTTTTTTTTAAGACAGGGTTTCACCATGTTGGTCAGGCTGGTCTTGAACTCCCGACCTCCAATGATCCACCCGCCTTGGCCTCCAAAGTGCTTGGATTACAGGCATGAGCCACCACGCCCGGCCCCAAATCTGCTTTTAAATCCCTCTAGTGAATTTTTTTTTTTCAGACAGAGTCTTGCTCTGTAGCCCAGGCTGAAGTGCAGTGGCGCAATCTCGGCTAACTGCAACTTCAGCCTCCCAGGTCCCAGTTCAAGCAGTTCTTCTGCCTTAGCCTCCCAAGTAGCTGGGATTACAGGCATGCACCACCATGCCCAGCTAATTTTTGTATTTTTAGTAGAGAGGGTTTCACCATGTTGGCCAGGCTGGTTTTGAACTCCTGACCTCGTGATCTGCCTGCCTCAGCCTCCCAAAGTGCTAGAATTACAGGCATGAGCCACCATACCTGGCATGTTATTTAATTTTTTAAAAATATTGTATTCTAAAAAGTAGAAACAGTGTCTCATTATGCTGCTCAGGCTGGTCTCAAACTCCTGGCCTCAAGGGATCCTTCTGCCTTGGCCTCCCAAAATGTTGGGATTATAGGTGTGAGCCACTGTGCCTGGTCTCATATTTTTCCTTTAGATGTATCATATTTTATTGTTTCTTTGTATGCTTTGTGATTCTTTTGGTTGAAAAGTAGACATTTGAATCTAATAATGTAGTAACTCTGGAAATCAGATTCTCTCTTTTCCCAGGGGTTTACTGTTTTTTGCTGTTTTTGTTTTTTTGATTGGTGTAGACTGTGCCAAAGAATAGGCTAAAGTGTAAAGTTAAGATAGGCTGGGCTCAGTGGCTTATGTCTATAATCTCAACACTTTGGGAGGCCAAGACAAGTGGACTGCTTGAGCTCAGGAGTTTGAGACTAACCTGGGCAACGTAGCAAGACCCTGTCACTACTAAAAATACAGAAAGGTAGCTGGGTGTCATGGTGTGTGCCTGTGGTCTCAGCTACTCAGGAGGCTGAGGTGGGCAGATTGCTTGAGCCCAGGAGGCGGAGGTTGCAGTGAGACCAGATTGCACCATTGCACTCCAGCCTGAGTGACAGAACCAAACCCTGTCTCAAATTTAAAAAAAAAATTTTTTTAATGATCTCAGAGCTTTTCTGAGCCAGTGCCTTTCCCTGGGCATGCGTGGTCACTTTCTAAATTTCTCCATATATGCAGTTGTTTTTTAATGTCTTAGTCTTAAATGTCTGGCTTCCAAAAGGGGAAAATGAGAAAAATCAAAGGGAGAAAAAAAAGGATGCAGACCTATAAATCCTCTAGAAGTCACTTTAGTCAGAGCGGGAGGGACTTGGAGCAATGGTGCAAGATGCAACAATGGCCTCCCTCTCTTTGTCTGCACTTCTGTGATCAGAAGCAGCACTCAGTGCATAGATCCCCAGTACTGGAGGAGTAGGTCCTTTCTGTTCACCCTTGCTCCAGCAAGCTGTGTTCAAGCTGCACCAGGAACATATCTTTGGGGCTAGGGGTGGGGGTGGGACCTGTTATTGTGCTAAGGGCTGAAATTGCTTGAAATTAGCCTCATTTTACTGTCCAAGCTTTCCACTGGATGTGGCAAGCACTCAGTATGCCAACAATTATACTGGTAGAATCCATGTGATGAGAACCACCTTCTCAGAATCTCACCTCCTCAAACGATTTTGAAACTCTTTTTGTAAAATTTATGTGTACGTATTGTATTAGTCAGGGTTCTCCTAGTCAACCTGTTCCCAGATTTTGGGGTGCAGGGAAGCACTCAGCTCGCTCCTTGGTGGGCTCCAGGCTCTTGGTCTCTCACTTTCCCAAGAATGGGAGAGAGGACCACAGCGGGTGTGCTTGTAAAGTAAATACTGGACCCAAAAAGTTTTTGTAGAAAAGTGCTTTATTTAGGCAGAGAGAGAAAAAGGAGAAGGAGAGAGAAAGAAACAGCTAGCTTTCACACTGAGTGAGAAGGGTACCCAGAGGGGGAAAACCAGAGAAGGAAAGCTCCTCTCACACTGAGTGAGAGAATCCAGAAAGATGGAATCCAGGAGAGGAAAGCAGCTTCCACACTGAGTGGAAGGGAATTGAGAGAGAGAGAGATGGAGTTTAGGAGGGGAAGACAAGCTTCCACAAGCTTTCCAGAGGAAAGACAGCTTCCATAAAGGGAGTGTGGAAGGGGACCCAAGTATGGAATCTAAAGGGGTGTGGAAGAAGGGGACTTTTAACCTGAGAGGAATTCCCACCTTCTCTAAGCCCCTTGGCCATGAAAAGAGTTCCTTTAAACTTCCA
This sequence comes from Lagothrix lagotricha, assembly GCA_963574225.1. Classification (NCBI taxonomy): domain Eukaryota; kingdom Metazoa; phylum Chordata; class Mammalia; order Primates; family Atelidae; genus Lagothrix; species Lagothrix lagotricha. The sequence goes on from CAUYNB010057911.1 coordinate 14,347, forward strand.
CTGGAGTGACTGACCTTTGGTTCTTCCCGCGTATGTGAAAATTAGAACAGAAACCATTAAGTCTCCCGGATGGAGAGGCATGGGAGCGGGGCATGGCACTGAGAAGTTCTTGCCCTTAAAACTGTGTGCCTTTGTGGACCCAGAAAGAGAACACATTCCCTCAAACCATATATCTTATTGGTTAGTCAGAACCAATGGAGGATGTTTCACTCTATATAACTATTCTAGCTTAAAAAATGAGGGAGTCATTGGTTCTTACTAACCAATAGGATATATGTATATATAAAAGAGATTTTATTATGGATAATTGGCTCACACAATTATAAGGCAAAGTCCCATGATAGGCCATCTGCAAGCTGGAGAAAGAGAAAAGCCAGTAGTGGCTCAGTCCAAGGCCAAAAGCCTCAAAACTAGGGAAGACGACATTGCCGCCTTCAGTCTGCAGCCGAAAGGCCAAGAGCCCCAGGAAGCTGTTGATGTCCCAGAGTCTAAAGACTGAAAAACCTGGAGTCTGATGTTCAAGGACAGGAGGAGAGGAAACATCCAACATGGGAAGGAAAAAGAGAGCCAGTAGACTCAGTGAGCAAAGCTATCCCACCTTCCTCGCCCTGCCTTGTTCTAGCAGCACTGGCAGCTGACTGAATGGTGCCTACCACATTGAGAGTGGGTCTTTGTCTCCCAGTCCACTGATTCAAATGTTAGTCTCCTCTGGCAACACCCTTACAGACACACCCAGAAAAAATGCTTTACCAGCCACCTAGGCATCCCTCAATCCAGTCAAGCTGACACCTAATATTAACCATCACACATATTTTTGCTTTTATTAATGAGGGCTTTTCTTTCCTTATGTCTTCTGACTGATTTTTTCTATGAAAGCTATTCATTTGTTTTCTGTAGTTTTTCCATTGATTCTTTTGATCTTTTTGGGCACATAATTATATAACATACAAGTTCCAATTTTTCCTCTCTAATTTTTATGCTTCTGATTGCTTTCTCATGTCTGTTAGCAAGTACTTTCAACACAGTAATTAAATTGTAGTAAAGGTAGTGGGCATTTTCTTCTTGTTCCTGACTTTAGTGAGAAATACCCTCATTTTTCTATTAAATAAGATCCTGGTTTGGAGATGAAGTTTATATTTATTTTTTCATGTTACTTATTTTATTATTGACGTATACTATCAATTCTTATATAGTCTGGTACTCTACCATTCCTTCTTCACCACCTTGGGTTTTTTTTCTTTTGAGATGGAGTCTCTCTCTCACCCAGGCTAGAATGCAGTGGGCACAATCTTGGCTCACTGTAGCCTCCACCTCCCAGGTTTAACCAATTCTCCTGCCTCTGCCTCCCAAGTAGCTGGGACTACAGGCACACACCACCATGTCTGGCTAATTTTTGTATTTTTAGTAGAAACTGGGTTTTACCATGTTGGCCAGGCTGATCTTGAACTCCTGACCTCAGGTGATCCGCCCACCTCAGCCTCCCAGAGTGCTGTGATTACAGGCATGAGCCACCACGCCTGACCCACTTTTTTTTTTTCTTTTCTTTTTTTTTTTTCGAGACAGGGTCTCTGTCACCCAGGCTAGAGTGCAGTGGCGTGATCATGGCTCACTATAGCCTCAACCTCCCAGGCTCAGGTGAACCTCCCACCTCACCCTGTCAAGTAGTTGGGACCACACGTGTGCATCACCACACCCAGCTATTTTATTTTATTTTATTTTTTATAGAGTCAGGGCCTCACTATGTTTTCTAGGCTGGTCTTAAACTCCTGGGCTCAAGTGATCCTCCCACCTTGGCCTCTCAAAATGCTGGGATTACAGACGTGAGCCACTGCACCCAGCCTCCTTCTTTTTTTAAACTAGAATAGTTCTATAGAGTGAAACATTCCTTCATCATCACCTGTCTTTTCATTTTTTTTAAAACAAGAAGGAAAATAGAATTTTCTAAGGATTTGTGCTGGAGATTCCACTCCCCTGTCAAATTTGCTTGAAAAATTATTGGTGTCATTTCACTTAAGACAGTTTGGCTAATGTTTTTCTTAAACTAGTACAGATATGGTTCATTTAAGGAAATCTCCCAAGAGTTACTAGAATATAAAATGCTGCTAAGAGTAGCCATTTGCATTTTGTAAACATTTGCCTAATTCTGTTGAGTCAGATGTTTGATTTTGAACCTGCATTTTATTTATTAGAATGCCCCAAATATAATAGATGTTTTAACATTTCACTATAAAAGTGCAGATACTGAATTTAGTAAGATGACCTGTGTTATAGTTTTGAGAATAAAGCATTTTTTTTTCTTCCAATGACAGGAAACCTACCATGTAAAAATATAGTAGACTTGGTGTTACCTTCTATTGACTTACCTATGATGTATTTTCACTAGTCTTTGAGTGTTATTTGAGAAGACTTCAATATTTTTCTCATTAGCACATTTTTATTTATCTGCTGATATGTCTTATATTTTCAGAGCTTTGTCTTCCAAAATGTTTGTAGGTTAGTATTTAATATACATTGTATGTTCATATTAAATATTATAATTAGTAATGATGAGTAGTAGGGCTATTGGTTAGGAGAGGCCAGGCTGACATTGAAAATATAACTTGGTAAAATCTAAAAAATAGATAATTTCACAAGATAATAGAAAGTTGATTATATATCTTATACATTCCTATTTAATGCTCAATTAGGCATCTATCATTTCTCGTAAAAAAGAAGCCAAAGCTGAGGAACTTCAGGAGGCCAAGGAGAAGTTAGCCAGCCTAGAGAGAGAAGCATCAGTAAAGAGAAATCAGACCCGTGAATTCGATGGTACTGAAGTTTTAAAGGGAGATGAGGTAAGCTAAGCCATCTCATGGGACAAGGGGAGGAGTATTGTTTTTATGTGAAACTATTAGCGTGTTTGACTTTCTTAGTTTGAATGTTAGTATTGGGCAGTTAATCTTATTTTATAAAAGTTATTTAAAACTGAATAGTCTTTTTGCAATAATACTGAGATATTCTTTTTTTTTTTTTGAGATGGAGTTTCACTCTTGTTGCCCAGGCTGGAGTACAATGGCATGATCTTGGCTCATTGCAACCTCCGCCTCCCGGGTTCAAGTTATTCTCCTGTCTCAGCCTCCTGAGTAGCTGGGATTACAGGTGCCAGCCACCACACCCAGCTAATTTTTGAATTTTTATTAGAGACAGGGTTTTACCATGTTGACCAGGCTGGTCTCAAACTCCTGACCTTGAGTGATCCACCCACCTCGGCCTCCCAAAGTGCTGAGATTACAGGTGTGAGCCACTGCACCCAGCCATACTGAGATGTAAGCCACTGCACCCAGCCATCTGGATGTAAAATTGCAGATATGTTAGTGATTTTATGAGATATTATGTTCCAAATTTTCTTTTTAATTAAGTGAATTTATATTGGATTTAATTATTATAAATATTAAATTATAAAAGTGAAAAATAGTAGGAGCAAACAGATATACAAACATTTATATTTGTTGATAAGTGCATTTCCATAAAGGGCTAAGAAAATATCATAAAGTTATTTTGTCAGTAATACATACTTGTCTGGTGAGGCCAGCCTCATCATAGAGGCTTACAAGTTTAAAAAAATAAAATTGTGATGGCCAAATAGGAACAGCTCTGTAGTGCAGTTCCCAGCGAGAACAATGCAGGTGATCCCCAGGCAAGCAGGGTCTGGAGTGGACCTCCAGCAGGCCTACAGCAGAGGGGCCTGACAGTTAGAAGGAAAACTAAAAAACGGAAAGAAATAACTTCAGCATCAACAAAAATGATGTCCACTCAGAGAACCCATCCGAAAGTCACCAA